>CAUYPK010115609.1:0-34981 GCA_963574355.1 Loris lydekkerianus | reverse complement strand
GCAACTCATACTTACCTGGCAGGGGAGATACCATGATCACGAAGGTGGTTTTCCCAGGGCGAGGCTTATCCATTGCACTCCGGATGTGCTGACCCCTGCGATTTCCCCAAATGTGGGAAACTCGACTGCATAATTTGTGGTAGTGGGGGACTGCGTTCGCGCTCTATAAAAAAAAAAAAAAGAAAAAGAAAAAGAAAATAAAATTGGATTATTGGTACTCTCAGGAAACTAAGCAAGTAAAAAAGCAAGGCAATCATGAACTCCAGGGAAAACAAAAGGTGATTCACAAAAGAAAAAGTATTATTGTATACAACATAGCTCAAGTGAGAGTAGGAAAGGCACCACACTGATAATGGAATTCTGTTATTTATCTAACCAAAATCATCATGTAATTATTTTGGGAGGATGAGGTAGGTGCTTATATGTAGTGAAGGCTGGGAGTGAAAGAAGCAAAATCTTCATCTCCTGAAGTTGTGAGTTAGTAGATAAAAGGGAAAAATCAAGACGTAGCAGTAAAGGAATATTGTTAGAAATGGAGAGAGAGGTAAATATCAAAAGAACCAGTTACAAAGGTTGAAAGTGGCTGCCTCTGGGGGAAAAGAGGGATGGAAGCAAAAGGACAAGAGCCTGCAGAGTTTCACCCCAAGGCTTGTAGGACGACCTGAGAAGTGGTGGGGAGAAGATAGCCCAGAGGTCACCTGACCTCACACCAGCTCAGACTGGGGGCTTGTTCAGAGCCGGGGGATTCTACTCTTAAGGGGCAATCAAGGCATCCCCAGTTCTCCTCTGATTGCTTAGCTCTGAATGGTGTGGCTTACTGGGATATGGCCATGGTGACCCCACGCTGCCCCTGCCCAGGCTCATCAGATTGCTGAAGGTTCCCTAAGAGAGACCACCTTAATGCACTGAGAGCGGGGCAGCTAAGGGACTGTAACCTGGTTAGGTGATACAGCATTGAGAGAGGACCACAGCTAGCAGAGTGGTCAGTTAGGCTTGCCAAGGAAGAGGGCTTGAGAACCATTCTGGAGTCTGTCAGTGGGGTCTGGGCTAAAGCTGGCCTGGGACTGGAGGCCTCATACACAGAACTTGGCTGGATAATAAGGCCTGAAAGAGACTCACCCAGTGGTCTCCCTGCTTCCAGTTTAGGCTTTAACATCACTGCTTGTAGCTGATACTTTCCCTGACAGCAGAGGTGCCCAAAGCCTAACATCCTCCCCATTGGCCAGGCCCTTAAACTGTAAAGAGGACCGAGCTCTCTCCTGTCTCAAAGCCTGCCCAGAACTGTGTGCAGAGCGTAGCTTCTCAGATTGTCAAAGGTCCAAGACAAGTCCTGGGGGAAATGATTAGAGGAAATAAAAAAAAAGATCCCAATTTGGGGATCTTTGGACAACAGTGGCCTCAAATCATATTGCATCCAGATTCTTTGGAATACTGCTTATTCTAGGATTTTCACTGTTTACTTCCAAATTATTTTATTTTTTATTCAGGCATAATTTATATACAATAGAATACATGAATCTTAAATATCCACTCAATGACCACCACCCAGAGGAAGACAGAGTTTCCCTTAAGCTCGGATGTTTTCTCCTGTGCCTTCTGTCACTCCTTCTGCCTGCCCTCCTCCCAGCTAGAGTGACACTTTTCCAATTTCTATCACTGCAGAATGGTCTTGCATATTCTTAAATTTCATATAAATAGAATCAAGGATCTGAATCTTTACTATTAATATATTAAAGGAATAATAGTTATTCTATTTTCCTCTTTAAGAAGAAAAGTGAGAAAATTCCTGTTGAGTGTTTAGAATGTGCCTAATGTGTGCTGGGCCTTCCATTTACATGCAAGTGTCCCGTTTTAATCTTTACACCAACTCTATGGGACAGGGGAGAGAACAGATGTAGAATAATTTAAGTAAAATGCTCAAAACTGCACCATTAATAAGATCAGAGGCAGCTTAAATAAAGACTCTGAGGTCTGAGAAGCCTGCCTCCCAAATACATCCCTGCCCTGAGGCCAGTGCAGGCCAAGTTGTCTCCAGGTGGCTTACACCCCACAGATGCCAAGCTATCTGATCCTGGCTAACCCCCAGGTGCACCTGCCTTCACGGACAGGTATGTACAATGCTGTGGCCAGGCACAGGGGCCAAAATGAAAGGTGGAGTCATAGCACCCTCTCTGTCCTGGCCCGTCTCCGATTTATTCAGCTAAAATACACCCTGGCCTAGCAGCAGGAGAAGAGACCCAAATTAGATGGGACATTGGAGGGGTGGGTGTCTTATGCAAATGGCCTTCACTGTAGGATGCCAACATTGTACAAATGTGAGTGGTAGGTTGGTGCAGTCGTGACCCCATCTGCCTGGTGATTTTGGAGGAATCTCAGATTTGGCTGCTATTTCACTCCAACTCTTTATATTATCTGGCAGAAAAAAAATTTAGCTAGTTCAAATGTTGCAGACTTAGATACCTCCCCCTCCCTGCTTGCATGAGAAGATAGGAACATATTCAATTATTCATGCACTTACTAAGTATTAATGACAGCAGTCACCATTGCTACTGACTCCTGAACTTGTATAACATGCTGTGAGCAAGCACAACTGAAAAACTATCCTTGTGCCCTCCACTGTCCCAGCAAGGCCTGGCCTTCTCGTGTCCCTGCCTGGCAGGCCCCAGGTCCACTCTGGGCACTCCTGAAGGATGAGAAGTTAGAGTCACTTTTGTTTGCAATATACTTGTCAGTATTTCCACATCTGGGAGGCGCCTGTGGCTCAAAGGGGTAGGGTGTGGGCCCCATATGCCAGAGGTGGTGGGTTCAGACCCAGCCCCGGCCAAAAACTGCAAAATAATAATAATAATAATAATAATAATAATAATAAAAGTATTTCCACATCTGCTTTGGAAGCATGCTTCTTGGTCTGGCTCTCACTTTAGAAAAATCACATCTAGTGTGTCATGGTGCCTTGGTGGAACTTCAAAGTTCTGTTTACACACACATAATCTCCTTTCACCCGCAAAAGGCGCCTATTGAAAAGAGACCACTGTTGTCTCATTTTTCAGAAGAGGAAACGGAGTCCAGGGAGGTTAAAGAATTTGCCAGACAGGAAGGGGGAGCACTGGGATTCAAAACTTGAAGCTTTTAAACACAGCAATGTGTACTTAAGCATTTGAACATAGGGCCTGGATCCAGGCAGCAAAAGAGGAGAACTGTACCTGGTGGAGAAAGCCTCAAGTCAAAGCCAGGGACATGGACATGGAGTGAGCTGTGAGCCCCTGGGTGGCTGCATTGCAGGAAGGCAGTGGGGACAAGGTGACACAGCAGGCGAGTGGGCCATCCCACATCCAGTAGGGTTTCGAACAGTGTAGTGACATGGCTGGCTGAGCATTAGGCCCTGATGCAGGCTGCCGTGTGAGCAGTGGGCCTGCAGGAAGTGGCCCCAAGGGCAGGGAGAGAGGGATGCCAGGTTCACACCCACCATCTGCAGGCAGCTGTTGTTGGAGCCAATCTTCTGAGAGCACTTGGATGCTGCCAGCTGGGATCCTCTGCCTCTGGAGACCCTGCCCACTCCCCCAACCGCCTGATTATTTATACCGGTGTTTTAAGAACACAGGCTGAGATCAAACACTCCCAGCTGCTGACACTGCCATCACCCCCAGCGCCCAGACCACCAATCTGTCTGCTGCTGCCTGAGGCTCTGTGCCAGGAGGTGAAGGGGGCCACTTGTGCCTAGGAGACAGGCACAGCAAACTCAAGCCTCTTGCCTCTTTTTCCCAGATATCTTTGACCAGCTGATGGGAAAACCAAATTTCTCTCCCCATGGCAGATGCCAGATGTCCATAAGGGCCCCTAGCTGGCTGGCATTCTTAGGCATTCAAGACTCAAGGTGCTGCCAAATGCTGGGCTAGCGCATCTCCAGCCTGGCCTTGTAGCTCCAGACAACTGAAGAAATTGGCCATGACCTTACTGCTTGAAGGTGGGAATAAATGAGTTATTTGCAAGATGGGCCTGAACTGGGTTAGGAGGCTGCCTGAAATTTCTCCTCCAAGGCAGCCAGGGCCCCTGCCCTGACTCTGTTATAATCATCAACAGCCCCAGTGATTACTTAACCAAGGGTGGAGAATGTATTGATCTAAGCTAATGGCTCATAGGCAGGCAGAAAATGAAATTTATAGTTGTCGTTGAATTACACCAACTCCGCCAATCACAGACTCTTAATGAATGGCCTGCTAGTCTGAATAGAAGTGGAAGCATACATAAGGGGTCCTGGGCCAGAGGCTCCTGAGCAAGGTCCAGGAGAGGAGAGAGTCTCCAGAGAGGCTCATCTCCTGGGGAAGCAGCAGTAACCACCGTTGACTCCACACTTCTCTGCTTACAAAGCACTTGCAATCATCTTTGCCACAGTCTAGAAAGCAGTAGGATTAGTGTTCCCCCCCACACACACAATTTGTAGATGGAAACTTAGGGGTTAACTGGCCTCAGGACTCCAAATCCCAGGCACCCTCCGGGACCCCACCTGGCCTCTCCACATCCAAACTAGGAAAAGTAGTGAATGGAGTTTTGACTCTCCCATTTGCTGCTTCTCTGATTACAGGCACAGCATCCCTGGTCATGTGCCCTTTAACTTTTTTGTGTGTGGAAACAGGCCATGGGGAGGAGAAATCCTGTGAACAGATCTCATCCAAACCGAGAGGATCCTCTACAGAGCCACAAGGGCTCTTCAGTTTGATCATTTCACATTTCTTTGAGCTTGAAGATTCCTGTCTTGGGTCATAATGTGAGGAAGGCGCCCTCCGCAGCCTAAGCACGCATGTCAGTGTGGCAAGAGACTGTCCAGTCAGAAGCACCTGTGAGGTGTGAGGGGTGGAAGTTGGACACTGTGCTCTGAGAACAGACTGGATCACCTGCCTGGATGTTTCGAGGGTGAGTTAGGGCCTTAGGGTTAGGCAGTCCAAGTGCAAAAAGGTGGCACAGACAGCTCATGTGGGGACCCGTCATGCTGGGGAGGCACTGAGGTGTGTGGTGTGAGCGGGTTCATGGGAGCCTTCCCCATCGTGTCACCCTGACAGCTAAGTGTGCCGTGAAAGCTCTCTCCTTCCTGAGAAGGAGTTACCACCTCTTCCAAGGAGCCACAGTAAGGGGAAACCCCAGAATGGGATGACAATGGAAGTAAGAGGAAATCTAACAGGCGGCTCCTTCCCAAAGGACAGGTTTCCATCAGTCTGCTGGGGGCTTAGGGTAAGATCCCTTCTGGGGCAGGGGTATGGCCCTGTGAAGATCAGGGTTAGAGCCTGGGAGTGGAGACAGACTTCCCGGGTGGGACCTCTGCACTTTGTAACCTCGAGGGTCTTCTGTTTTCCTGCAGTGCCCAGGCCTCATCCTCCACCATGCCCCCCAGGCTCACTGCATTCACCCCAGCAGGCTCACCTTCCCAGCCTCCCTGCCTGAATGCCTCACTGCCCCCTTCCCTCTTTGCATATGGCGGGATGGAAGCGAGACCTGGCGTTTGGGAGTCTATTTTCCCTTAGCTCAGCCAGGTCAGACGTGTATCTTTCACTTCCACACCCTAGCAGCTCACGCAAGTGGACATGCAGGAGGCTCCATTAACTCAAACCATGGATAAATGAATGCCAGGCCCAGTTGAATCTGGGGTGCACCCTGCATGGAAGGAGAGAACAAACACTTTGGGTGTCTCCCAGCCTCACTCACCTCCTAACCACAGACCAGCCCCCGCTGAGCCAGGAGGCAAACCCAGGAAGAGCCGATTAAAATAACTTTTAAGAATGTGATTTTTTATATTGATTTTTAAAAAATCATTATAATAGCCATTATGAAAACATCCAATCTCTCTAGGCTTCCTTGCCACTGTGGGGTTGGGAAGGGAGGTGAGTTGTGCACCTTGTAATCTTTAATCCTCAGCCCCCGAAGTGAGGCTCATGAAGAGGGCCTGACCAGTTCCCTAGATCCCTCAGATGGGGACCTGGGGAAGAACAGATGGCCAAATAGAGCCCAGGAAGAATGCTAAGTGACAAGTTTAAGGGAAAAAAAGTAGGAGGCATTCGGGAATCATCAAGTAATAAATCATCTGAGGCTCCTGCAGAACTGCCAGGACAGCATGGGACCCTGACAGAGGCCCCTTTGCCCTTGGCTGCAAATTGCATTAACTTTATGAAACCATCTCGTCCGGGCTCTCCAGAGTGCCTCTTCCATTACCTCACCTCTCTCTTCTCAATCAATCTTTCGGCTTCAATACTTACCCTTTAAATCAATTCAGCTGAGGTCCATCTTGCTCCATCTCCAGCCCAGCTTTAAATCCCATTGACTTTTATAAATCAATTGTGCTTTAGCTCTCCCACAGCCACTGCTTAGTGCTCTGGGGCTGTATTCTGGAACTGCAGACAGGAAATGCCTGGCCCACTGCAGGGCACCTGCCCCCCTGAGCATCCCCAGAGCCATGGTTCCCCTGTGGCTGCTCAAAGAGGGCCTGAAAACAAACAAGCAGATGTGCTCAGGGGGAGTCTCCAAAGTAGATCCTGAGATGAGGAGTCACATGCAGTAATTTTTAAAAGAGGGGCTCTCAGGGGATACCAGTGAAAGGAAGAGGGTCAGGGAGTAAGGGAAGAGAAGGGAGCCAAGCCCAGGTGCAGAGCCCAGTAAAAGAAGACGTCAGCCAGAGCCTCCAGAAGAGCTCTAAATTGTGAAGTACACCTCTTTACCCAACTAGAAACCAAGCTGAGGGAGCCTTTCAGCCTCTCATACTCAGGAGTCCTGGACACCCCCAGTTCTCCCAGCGCCTGAGCAAACAGGCTCTAGTAGCCCAAGGGCAGTCTTCCAAACCTTCTGGAACCATGAAGGAGAGAGGGGGCATAAAAGCAGGAGAAGGAATCCAAGAGGATTTGGACAAAGCTCCATCCACAGTGATCCCCTGTGCAAGTTTCTCTGATGCATTCTGATAGCAATTTTTTTCTTTTTCTTTTCCGTTTTTTTTAGAGATAGGGTCTCACTCTTGCTCAGGCTGGTCTTGAACTCCTAAGCTCAATCTACCTGCCTCAGCCTTCCAGAGTGCTAGGGTTATAGGTGTTAGCCACCGCATCCGGATCTGAGAGCAATGTTTGAGCATTGGCAGCTGCCAGCTGCTCTGTGGTTGCCCTGCTGAGAGCATGAGTGATCAGCACATACCCACTCAGTGAGAGACGCCCAGCAGACAGGCTGGAGTCCAACCAGGCTCTCCGGAGAGACTCACCTACAAAGAGGAACACTGCCTGCTCACTCACAGCCACACATACGGGCTTGAGATAGGGAGGCTGCCACTGGAGCCTCCTCACCTGTTTGCTGTGTGCTGACTGGTTCCATGGTCCTCCTTCCCACTAGCCTGGGAGCTCTGTGCAGCCAGAGGCTCTATCCTTCTTGCCTGTTGCTGTGGTCCAGAGTCTAGCTTGGTGCTCATCACAGATAAATCTCCATAAACAGAAAATTAGTGATCCTTCTAATTGCTATTGCCTTCAGGGGATATGGCTCCATTCCAAATGAGCTCTTTCATTTAAAATTTTTAATTGTAATTTACATAAGCAACACACAAATGTATCCTCTTTATGAAATGTACAATTACAATTCCCTGCTCCCCTTTAAGAATGTGATCACTGCTTTAGGTTAGATGTCCCTTCCCAGACCTTACTCCATACAAATACCTGTGCTTACTGAAAATACCGTATATACTCGAGTATAAGCCGAGTTTTTTCGGCCCAAAATTTGTGGCGAGTTCGGGTTTTTCGGCCCCAATTTTGTGCCGAAAAAACTCGGCTTATACTCAAGTATATACGGTATAGTACATCGTGCTGTCCTTTATTTAGGGTTTGTGTTTTTCTTCCCTTCCTATATATACTAATCTCACCAAATCCACAGTTTCACTTTCTTCAGTTTCAGTTACGTGTGATCAACCATGGTTGGAAAATATTCATGGAAATTTCCAGAAGCAAACAATTCATAAGTTTTAAAATGGCACACTGTTCTGAGGAGTGGGATGAAATCTCATGGCTGCCTATTCGTCTGCCCTGGATGTTAATATAATCCTGTCCAGTGTCTCCATGAGGTCTATATCTTTCCGGCTGGTCACTTGGTAGCCCTCCTGGTTATCAGATCGAATGTCACAGTATCACAGTGCCTGTGTTCAAGTGATCATTATCTTATTTAATAATGGTGTCAAGATGTGAGAGTACCGGGCCCAATTTACAAATTAAAATACATCATGAGTATGTATGTATAGGAAAATACGTAGCCTATATGAGGTTCAGCACTCTCCCCGTTTTGAGGCATCCATTGAGGGTTTGGAAAGTGACCCCTGAAAATAAGGGGGACCTACTGGAGCTTTATATTTTGAATATTGTTCTTCAACTTATATAAGTAAATGTTAAAGTAAAGCAGGAGAGGGGGAAGGGGGGGCCATGAGAGGTGTCATTAGGAAATGAGAGTAAAGAGAGAAAGAGCTGAGGGGTCGTCCTAAGGGACCTGAAGGGCACAGCAGGCAGAGGAAGGGACAGCAGAGGTCACTGCGGCCCAAATAGGGCAAGACAGAGGGGGCAGAGCTCCCAGCCCCTCATGGGGCATAGCGGTGGCTCCAACTCCTATTCTGAGCAAGCTTAGGCATCCTGCAGAATCTTCATGGGGCACAACATCATCTAACTACCATGTTTAAGAATTCTCACTGGCTGCCCTGTCAAGAAAGGGCTGCAGCGTAATTCAGGAGAGATGGCAGTGGCTGGGGGCAAAGCCAACTGAAGGTGGGCTTTCTGCTGACTGAGATGCCCAGGCAGGTGGTATAATACGTGGTCACATTGGATGACGCTGTTGTCAGAGGATGTGACTGCCAGGCTGGGCCAGATTTCACCCCCAGGACACAGTAAATACTGTCACCACTTTTGAGAAAAAGAGTCAGATTTTTAGATCTTCCAAGGAAGATCTCCTTGGCAGGTTCTGGAGAATCTGGTAGAGGCCAGGAGCTAAGAATGAGGAAGTAGCCCAGGCCAGGGATGGTTATATTTGAATTGGTTCAGTAAAGAACAGATGTAAAGGAAGCAGAATACAGACAGAGAATCTTCAGATTTGAGATCTCGTTGACTCTAGGGCATGAAAGGGAGGGATGTGTCAGGGCAACTCCATGCTGTCAAAACGGGCTGATTGTGGAGCCCAGGAGAGTGAGGAGGAGCAGGTTTGGGATAGGACACACGCTGAACTTGAACATAGGCCCAGGTAACCATGCAACATCCCTACGGAATGTCCTGCAGATGGTTTGACATATAAGTCTGAAGTTCCTGAGCAAGATCTGGGCAGAAATACCTGGAATTCATGATGGAATAGAGTATGTGGGACAGCCCCTGGTGACAGCAGGACATGGGGAGAGGGGCATGGAGGAAGCCAAGGCCAGGAGCAGGTTGGGCAGGCAGTGAGAGACATGGGCGAAAACACTGACAGTTGACTTCTGCAGAGAGAGAGGGAGAAAAGGGTGAGTAACAGTGTCTAAGCCACCAATAGTTCTCGGAGGCTGAGAATCAGACTCGGGCTGTTGGATTTGGTCCGAGTAATATCAGGAAAAGCCAAAATCTCTCAATGCAAGGGGTTGGTAGGGTCTGGGTGGTAAAGACGGAGAGGCAGCTGTATGGGTCCCTCTCAAGACACACTTGTCAGTGAGAAGAGGTGGCAGCATCCACACAGCACATGCACTTATTCCCCCCAAATCCGAGCCCCACCTCTCTGAGGTCACCCCACATCTGGTCAGCCTTGGTGCTCCCTCCCCTGGGTGGTTCTGTCTACAGCAGAAAGGTCTACACTGACATTTTAGCATCTGTAGCCTTGCTGATCTCCCATGGCCTGTGGCTCTTTCATTCCAGCATGGTGGTTAGGATTTATTCCCCCACTAGACTGAGAACACTCTCAACTCGGGACTCTGCCCTGAGGAGGAGTGCCACGGACTTGGAATGCATATATGAATGAATGGTCGTGCTTATGAGAAGAAGTGCCCAGACTTTGAGGAGGGCAAAGGTCACCTCCCTTCCTGGGTCTAGAGATTGTCCTGGGCCTGCTCCCAGATCCTCTTGAGTCCCTTCTGGAGCTTAGAATGCCAGAGTTGTTTGACTTAAAGCCTGGTTTAAATATTTACTTAACCTAATAAATTGATTTAAGGAAGTGCTGAGGACAGGAACTGTAGTTATTAATAAATCATAGCAATGATTATTTTCCTTTCAAAAACCTCAGTTGGCCTTATAAGTAATATCTGTTGATTGGTTGGTTGGGGACAGACCTGGGCTAGTTTGGCAGCTTAAACTAGCATCTGTAGGAAGTGCCTCCCAGTGGAGGAGCTGAAGGGTCTTCCTCTCCCTTAGGGAGGGGCTGGGAGTGGAGGGAATGGCAGGTGAGATTCTTGGGGTGCCTGCATCTGTTGCAATAGAGACCAGTTGCAGCTTCCTGCCTGAGGGGGAGCCCAGCCCCCCACCCCAGTGGAAATGATTCCTCTTGCCAGTTCTCTCCTTATTTGCCACTCTCAGGAGGACTCATGTCCAGAGCTTCAGGGCACCAAATGCAGCCACCTTCTTTGTCTTGCCACATTGAGGGACCTACCTACTGGCCAGTCCTGCAGTCAGCCAAGTGTGGTAGGCTCCTGCTCTCTGCCAGGCTCAGCACCCACTGGCCTGTGCCCAGACAGCTCAGCCTTCCTGAGGCAGACGGCTCGAGACAGTGAGTACCTCCACAGATGGTGCCAGCCCCAGGGTATAAGGTGCTGTGGCACTCAGGTGAGTCTGACTACATTAATGAGCTCCTAATATATACCAGTCCCACACAGGCTGCAGCGATGGTATGGGAGGAAGGGCAGGTCTCAGCAGCGCTTATGATCTTGTTGAGTGAACCCCTGCTCTAAGCCCTGCTATAAGCAGATGGAACCAGGGAGGTAGCGCCAGAAGATTCCATGACTTTAGTCCCCACTAAAGACCCCAGAGGGTCCACCACAAACTTCTGTGGAAAGACAGAAGGTTCTCAGTAGCCCTTGCCGATTCCCTGAGAAGATGAAAAGGGGAATTTGAGAATAGACAGTGGAGACCTAAGCTGACCCACCAACTCTGGAGAATCCTCACCCAGAGGGTCACCACTGTCTGCCACATCTTTAAGATATCCCCAGATGCCATCTGAATGTCAGGTGACATTTAATGCCATGTTAAGATACACACATGCCTAAAAATAAGGGTAACATTTAGTTTCCCAGGACGTTTGGCTGCCACATCCTTTCCATCCTGCACACTGATGAGGGCCACGCGTGCAGTGCTAGTAGGACATCGTTCCCTCCACGTCCCACTTCCCAGCCCAGAGGGACAGAAAGGCAACCTCACAGGTGATTACCAGCTGTGGTGGGTGGTAATCTGTCACCCACCACAGCTGGTAATGTGAGGGAACAACTGTCTGGAGGACACTCAGAAGGAAAGGTTCAAGGAGAAGATGTCACTTGATCTGGATCTTGAAGGATGAGTAGGAGCTCTCAAAGCAGCCATGTCCAGGGGTGGCTGGGAGAGGAATGGAAGAAAGGCCCAGGGTAGAGGCAGTGTGGGCAGAGAGGAGGACACCGCAGTCACCAGCATAGCAGTAGGAGCTTCACACACACACACATATACACACACGGAGAATCACAGATTACAGTGCAATAACCATGGGTCCCATGCATTCCAATCAGAAGTTAGACCACGGATCTGTGGTCTAAGAATTACAAGTATGATTACATTTGAGCTCAGCATTGTCCTTCCAGAGTCCCAGGTGGCCCCTCCTAGTGACCACTGCAGCAATATCCATGTTACTGGCCAAGAGGAGGAGAGGAACTTCCCTAGGGACAGAGGAGAGAAGGATGGGGAGCACTGAGGGGAGGGGTGGGGGCAGAAAGACTAGAATGCAGTCATCACTGTAAAGGGCTGTGCCAACCCTAGCAGGCTGTTGCTCAGTGATGTGAATTAGAGAGAAGAAGGACCCAACAGGGCTCACAGCACTCAGAGGCCCTGAAGTGGGACTGCTAGCTCCTTGCCCTGACAGACAGGGAGCCACTGACAAATCACATTAAACAGCTAAAGCAGAGGCCCTGCTATCCAGACAGCCCCTGCAGGTAACAAGGAGAAACCAGGGAAGGGATCTGGATGGGGCCAGCTTCCTCTGCACCTGAGTAACACAAACATACTTCAGGCTGGCTGAAGGGGCAGAGGAGCATCATGAATATGAGCTCCAGGAGGACCCAGATTTTTATGTTTTCTATTTTATTGCTTTATCCCCTGGAAAAATAGAACAGTTCCTGACACAGTATAGGTATTCAATAAATAGTGACTGAATAAGTAAGTAAACAAATCATTAAACAAATGGGTGAGTGGATGACTGGATTCATAGCTGGACACATGAATGGATGCATGGCTGGATGCAAGGATGGAGGTATGTTGGATGCATGCATGGAGGTATGGATGGAGGTATGGATGGATGCATGGGTGGAGGTATGGATGGATGCAAGGATGAATGCATGGATGGATGCATGGATGGAGATATGGATGGAGGTATGTATGGACGCATGGATGGATACAAGGATGGAGGTATGGATGGACACATGGATGGATACATGGATGGATTCATGGATAGACACATGGATGGATGCATGGATGGATGCAAGGATGGATGCATGGATGGAGGTATGGATGGATGCAAGGATGGAGGTATGGATGGACATATGGATGGATGCATGGATGGAGGTATGGATGGATGCATGGATGGAGGTATGGATGGATGCAAGGATGAATGCATGGATGGAGGTATGGATGGATGCAAGGATGGAGATATGGATGAATGCATGGATGGAGGTATGGATGAATGCATGGATGGAGGTATGGATGGACACATGGATGGATGAATGGATGGAGGTATGGATGGATGCATGGATGGAGGTATGGATGGACACATGGATGGATGCATGGATGGAGGTATGGATGGATACAAGGATGGATGCATGGATGGAGGTATGCATGGATGCATGCATGGAGGTATGCATGGATTCATGCATGGAGGTATGGATGGATGCATGGATGGAGGTATGGATGGAAGTATGGATGGATACAAGGATGGATGCCTGGATGGATGCCTGGATGGATGCATGGATGGATGCATGGATGGAGGTATGGATGGAGGTATGGATGGAGGTATGGATGGATGCAAGGATGGAGGTATGGATGGACACATGGATGGATGCATGGATGGAGATATGGATGGATGCATGGATGGAGGTATGGATGAATGCAAGGATGGAGGTATGGATGGATGCATGGATGGAGGTATGGATGGATGCATGGATAGAGGTATGGATGGATGCATGGATGAGGGTATGGATGGATGCATGGATGGAGGTATGGAGGAATGGAAGTATGGAGGTATGGATAGATGCATGGATGGATGCATGGATGGAGACATGGATGGATGCAAGGATGGAGGTATGGATGGATACATGGATGGATGCATGGATGGATGCATGGATGGAGGTATGGATGAATGCAAGGATGGAGGTATGGATGGATGCATGGATGAGGGTATGGATGGATGCATGGATGGAGGTATGGATGAATGGAAGGATGGAGGTATGGATGGATGGATGCATGGATAGAGGTATGGATAGATGCATGGATGGATGCATGGATGGAGACATGGATGGATGCATGGATGGGATCATAGCCTGATGCATGGATGGGTGTATGGATGGGTGCATGGCTGTGTGTACGGATAAAGGTATGGATGAATGCATGGATGGGGCCATGGCTGGTGTATGGATGAATGCATGGATGGAAAAACCTGGAGAAATAGGGAACCCAGGATCCCAGAGACAGAGCAGCAACTCCTCAGGCAGGGAGGCTGTATGGCCACTGTGGTTGAGTCATCTCCGGTTACTACTTTTGACGTGCTCCAGCCCATGCCCCTCAAGCCTGGGAGAAGTAAGCCTCACATCCTTTAGGTCTGGGCAGCTGCACACTGGGACAGGGCAAGGACTGACAGCAGCCATGCCAGTCTTCACCCTCACAGTGTGTGTCTTGGCTTGCAGCCCGCTCCAAAAGCCTGGTGATGGGGGAGCAGAGCCGGAGCCCTGGGCGGCCACCGTGCACACACAGGCCTGGCCCTGTGCAGAAGGAAGGCTGGCTGAAGAGGCAGCGGAGCATCATGAAGAACTGGCAGCAGCGCTGGTTTGTGCTGCGTGGGGACCAGCTTTTCTACTACAAGGACAAAGATGAGACCAAGCCCCAGGTGAGAATCACATCTGCTGTGTCTCGACTGTGCCCAGGAGAGGCAGGGAGGCACAGAGACCCTCTCTTCAGGACCTCTGTCTATCAGTACCCAAGCCACTGAATCAAGTAGTAATATTGAGCCAGAATTTCCAAAGTAATTTTTATTCTGGTCCCCATGTTCCTGGTATCATGGCTTGTTTTACTGAAATGCATTCACAACTTTGCTATGAAAATGTTTCCTGTGGTGTCAATGGAGAGCACTCCTGCTTGGCTCACAGAAACAACTCTGCCCATGTTCCTGGTGCTCCCAAGAAGGACACATGTGCACACATTTCATTACATCCATCGTGCAGGGAAACAGGTCCCCATACAAAGCCAGAATCAGACTGTGAAGCCCTTGCATCTGATGCCTCTGCAGAAGGGCTCACATAGGCCTCAGTCTCCCCCAAACACTGGAAGACCCATTTGCCTTTCCATCCAGATTGCCCTAAGTTCACACACTTAGAGGAATTCGTAGTTCATCCACATGGCACGGCCTGGTCACACGGCACCATACCAATGCCGTAACAAAGTGCTGTGTATGTGGCCACCCCAGACACCCGCCTGGCAGCACCATAGCAATCCAGTCCTTGGAAGGGGTTTCAGGGAAAGAAAGGGTATCTCTTGGGGGGAAATGGGGAGAGCACCTCAAAGGACTCATTCCAACAGCTGCTCCTGGTCCAGGTTCTGAGTCGAAAGACGAGTCATGAGCTGTGGTATGCAGAATAGTGCAGAAAGGGGACACAGGGACAGCCAAGGTGTGAGGAGGTACTTGGGCATGAGAAAATGTCCCTTTCTCTCCACTTCCTATGCTGAGCATGTCGAGGACGAAGCAGCAACCTTGTGAGTGTATTCTTAACACTTTTCTAACACTAATGACCTTCCTTAAAAAAAAAAAAAAAAAATGATGGAGACAGGGTGGGAGGGGAGCTGGCCTCATCTCAGAACCTTCCTTGCAACAGGATCTGGCTGTGAGTTAATGCCTCTCTGTCTCCACACCGTTCATCCCAAAGGTTACTTCGTTTCATGGAAAGTAATTCTGCTTTTTACTCATGATAACAATCCCGAGATTTCCCTTCTAAAATACTATATATTGATGTTCAAAACAACGATTTTTTTCCTTGTTTACCTTCTTAATGCCACTGAACTATATACTTAAAAATAGTTAAAATAGGACACTTTGTGTTATGCACATTTTGCCACAATAAAAACAAATAAGTAAAAAGTGAAACTGCTTAAGAAAAATGTTCAAACAAATAAACACAGAGTGGGAAGGTGGGTACAACCAAAATCACAACGGTGGGTCCAAATTAAAGTTTAGGAAACCCTGATGCTGTTGTGGGTCCTTGGTTTTTTAAGGAAGGATGGGCGTTAAACAGATAAGAACTTTGAGTCAGAGAGATCTGAGTTAGACCTCACATGTTAGCTGTGTGGCTTGGGGAAGTCACTTAGTCATTTTTTGCTGTAGGTTTTGTCATTTGTAAAATGGAGACAATATTACTTCCTACTTCTGTCATGGGGATGCACTGGGTCAGTGTTTGTCAGCCTTTTTTATCTCACGACACACTTGAACCTGCGATTAAACTTCCATGGCACATTTAAATTATGTTGATTAAAAAAAAAAAGAGTTATAAAAAGAATATACTTACTGTACTTTGACCTCCCGAAAATAATTTAATTAATGATCCTTAAAAATTTTTGCCACACCTAAGAACCTTTTAAAGCCCATCACTGTGACACAGCACATCGGTTGGAAATCACTGCACTGGGGGTTAAATTGTCCATCATATACATGACCGGGCACAAAGCCTAGCACACTGGCCACTTAAATCAGAGCTCACAGCTCCCTCAGCCCTGCCCTGCACCAGTCCTGCCTCTCAGCTCACCACCATTTTCTGTTGGCTCTGCATTTTGTGCTACAGACCAGCCTCAGCCTATCACCAGTGTCTTGGCTTTCCTGGCTGACCTGTTGGTGGCCTGTCACTCTGACAATTGTGACCAAAGTTGCTAGGGTCTCCAGCCTGTCAGAACCCTGCCTGGGGCTCTACTGCCACTCTGCTCCTGGCCCAGGCCATAGTGCTGCCTGCTGGGAGCGCTGCATCCTGATACCAGGTGCCCCTAGGTGCAATGGCCCTGAGGCCATCCAGGCCACACATGAATGGAGTCTCCTCTGATGCAGACATCCCCATATAGTCCTCACAGTGAGCCCAAAGGGGACCCAGCTGGCCCTCTCCCTTCAGCCCTCTCCATGAGGAACCTCCATCCCCAGAATTCCTAAACCAGACACTCCTCTCCCTCCCCTGCAACCTTTTCCAGACCCCAATCGTTTCCAATGTAGGCAGCAAATAAAATGGAGGCATCAGTATTCCTAGTCACTGAACTGGACACAAGAGCAGCCTTCAATCAGGTCCGATCTAAGCTGGAACAGGGCAGTCACCACCAGGAAGGAGGGCAGCTCTCCGGCAGGAGCCAGCATCTCCCTGGGGCTCATGTGGCTTCTTTGAGCCTAACTGGCACTCACTCCTAAAGTCTCTTGGGATGTTATAATTTTCCCTGATTTCCTTTTCCCAAGGAAGCCTGACTTGTATGCCAGCCCCATTGCACAGGTTCCCAGCCTCAAGGTGACGTTGGTCAATTTGATTCATTCTGCGTGTACAGTGTGATCTCAAACTTGCATGGCAAAATAGCCCCACACATTTCTATTTAATTGCATAAATGTACATGTAATGGGCTAATTCTCAATGTCTGGTTCCTGGAAAAATATGCCCTGCTCACTGTTGACAGTGAGAGAGTGCCTGGGCCGTCAGCTCCCTCCTGCTGGATGGCCTGCACCAGCATGTGTGGCTGTCAGGGAGAGGGCTGTCCAGCCACCTTGATGCTGCCCAGAGCTCACAGCCCACATTCCACCTCCTCTCTCCAAAGCCTTTATCTCTTCCCCTCTCCTCTTCTTGCTGGCAGCAGGGTCAGCAGAGGACAGAGAACATAGAAATGAGGAAAATCAGGATGGAGAAAGAAGTAACTTGCACAGCGCGGTGGAAAGACTAAGCAAAGGCACTTTACAACAGAACCTGAAAGCGGGCCCTGGTCCCTCCAGTTTCTCCCAGTCCGTGTCCCTGAGGGCTTCGAGCAGATAGACTAATGAAGGTTCACTAAGAAAGGGTTGCAGGTTCTTTAATCCTTAGTGATTTTAGCTTCTGCTTGCAATGTTGAGCCGTGAACACTCCTGCCACATTCTGTGTCAATCAGCCTGCTCCCTTTCCACTATCTGAAGACTCACTGTAAGTCTAGTTCTCACCGTCCTTTATGTATGGGTTTCTTGGCTCTGAATAGAAATGAAAAGAAAAATGGAAAGAAAGTACGACTTTCAAAACATGTCAGAAAAAAATGAAACAAATGAAATGGGATTGATCCAACAAATGGGGAGAAAGTAAGTGGAAAGAAAAAATAAGAGAGAAAGATAGGAGATAAGATGGCCAGAGAAGGTACAAAAATGTTAGCTATCATGATAAACATGAAGAGGTTGGATTCATCCCTCTCTGAAAAAGACAAAGTAGGAGATAAGGTTTTAAAAAGAGACAGGGCTGGGCATCGTGGCTCATGCCTATAATCCCTGCACTCTGGGAGGTCAAGGCAAGTGGATTGCCTGAGCTCAGGAGTAGGAGCAAGATCCCATCTCTAAAACACTAGTGTTGTGGCGGGCCCCTGTAGTCCCAGCTACTTGGGAGGCTGAGGTAAGAGGATCGCTCGAGCCCAACAGTTTGAGGTTGGTGTGAGCTGTGACACCTTGGCACCCAGGGCAACAAAGTGAGGCTCTCTCAAAAAAATAGAGACAGGAATAAGCAAAAAGATTTAGAAACAGAAGAATTTAAGAAAAATGATAAGCCAGTAAATGTAAGCAATGAGAAAGCAAATTTAACAACATCAAATATAATAGGATTCAAGGTGTTAAGAACAAAAGGGAATGAAGAGATTCAATACATTTTAAGATAACAGAGATAACCTACCAAGAAAATATAGCAGCCAGGAACTTTTATGCTCCTAATGGCATAGCTGGAAGATCATATAAACAAAGAATACTCTGGGTTTTTTTAAAAAATTTTTTGAAAAAATGAAATCATAGAGACACAATCATTGATGATAATGCAAAGGAAAAAAGAATTAATAAAAGGACACTGAGTGAAAGTGTGATGTAAGTGAGGGCAAAGATCCTACACGGGGAATCAAACACAGGACACTCTGTAAAATGTTCCCAGTACATGAGAAAATCAAAACACAAATCCAAACTTCCAGTTAAGGATGCCAGATTTAAAAATCGCATTTGGCTCCTCCACATCCCCAGACTCCAGGAAACAGCACTAACGGGACATTTTGGGGAGTATAAGCACACCTAGATGGGAAGAACACAGGGGAACAGGCATTCTGGACGCTGCAGGACAGATGGGAAAGAGGGGGCTGGTTTACTTAGTAGACCCTAGAAAGCTAAATGCCACACCAGTACCAAGAAGGGCATAGACGCTGTCTGGTTTGCAAGGCAAACCTCCCCAAAGCCTCAAGACTTGGAAAGACTAGACACTTCTGACAGACAAATGGGGACCTACAAATAGGAGCACTGGGTGAAAGCCACATTATAAAACAGATCTAGATCTTTGGAATAATGTCATGCCAAGAGGTGACTTCCATTCCCTACACAGGTGTAAGACTGGAGGTTTATTCCCTGGGAAGAATAAGAATCGGGCTCTTCAGACTGGGGGTGCTGGGCCCGTGTGTGGTGGGAGACCCATACTGAGAACAGGAGGGTCAGGTGGAAGCTGACAGGCACACCACTTCCTTAGCCCTTCATCTTCATTCACGTTTGCTTTCCAGGGCTCAGCAGTTAGGAGGAGCCCTCAGGAAGGAAACTGAAGAATTTTCTAAGGTTCTCCAACCCTCCTCTTTAGGGAAGGAAACAGCTCCCCTCTCACTGTGCAGTCAAGAACCATTCCCAAGTAGGAGTAATGAACCTGGGTGGCCAGACAGTTAAAGGAGAGAATCTCCTATGAAGGACAGAGAAAAAAAAACAGGAAGAAAACAAAAAGCAAGTTGGAGGAAGCAGAAACTCTGCAGGGGGAAGAAAACTTTTATACAAAACAACTTTAACATCCTCAAAGAAAGACTATAAACATGGCATAGTCAGAGGAAAAGCCAACTCCCAGAAGTCAGAAATAAGATAATCAGGAATGAAAAACTTTAAAAGAAGGGTTGGATTGGGTGGCACCTGTGGCTCAGTGGGTAGGGCGCCAGCCCTGTATACCGAGGGTGGCAGGTTCGAACCCACCACCCGGCCAAACTGCAACAAAAAAATAGCCAGGCGTTGTGGTGGGTGCCAGCTACTCGGGAGGCTGAGGCAAAGGAATCACTTCAGCCCAGGAGTTGGAGGTTGCTGTGAGCTGTGACGCCACAGCACTCTATGGAGGGCAATAAAGTGAGACTCTGTCTCTAAAAACAAACAAACAGAAAAAGGGTTGGATGAAAAACTTGACACTCCCAGGAAGAAGAGAAAATAGGGAGGAAAATAGGAGAGAGAACTCAATATCACAACAGAAGAAACGGAGAAAAGAGAACTCAAGGGAAGAGAGTCTTTACAGGAGGGCTTCAAACAAACTTCCCTGGGTGAGAGCATAAACTCTGATACAACCTGACTGATACAACCAAAAAGGCTCCACAGGAGGGTGTGCGGGTGGGCTAGGTGGAGACGGGCAAAAAGCAAAATCTCACCTCCCATGCCCACAGTTCCTTAGATCATGCCTAACCTGTAAAAATCAAGAAGTAGTCATATTAGCATGCTATTTAGAAATAAACATTTAAAGAAGAGAAAATAGAAAATCCTCCTCTAAGAGAGTAGGAAGTGGGTGACAGACCCAGGCAATGGTAGGGGAAGAAGACGCAGCGGCCTCATAACACGCTGGGTAGAATTCTCTGAATCTTTAAACTGCATGCAGGTATAATGTTAACTTTAAAAATAAGTGAAATGTTTTATTAAACCATAACTGTGTACATGAATGCATGTATGGGGTACAATGTGCTGATTTTATACACAATTTGGAATGCATCTGTCAAACTGGTTAACACAGCCTTCACCTCAATTAATTATTGTGCTAAGACATTTATACTCTACTCTTAATAGATTTGGCATGTACCCTTGCAATAGGCACCATACGTTCAGTGACTATTGGACGTGTATCTAAAATTCTTTGATCATATTCTTTGCTCTCTGAGCCAGATTATCTCCCCTTGGTAGAAAGGAAGTCATGATGCCCACCTCTGAGAGTGTGGCTTTGAGGATTTGAAGAGAAAAAGCCTGAACATGAAAACCTACCCCATATGGCATGTAGTATTTTATAGGCCCTCAACAAATAAATGTTAGTTCTCCATTCAAAAAAAAAAAAAAGTGAAATGATTTATTTTTTGTGATTTTGAGAATACAAATGAGACAAATCAAAGCCACGGGTAGGGGTGTGTGGGAGCTGCAGAGTGAGGTGGTGGAAAAGTCAACTTGAGCTTTCTCTGTGTGGTTTTAATTTCTCATGTTGAGTCTATAGTCACTAAAGGCCACATTTTAAAATGTTTTTTTTCGAATTTAAATAAGAAAGGAAAAACTGAAAACCAAAAAAAGGAATGCAACAGAGCCACAAGCCTAGAGGGTTCTTCAGACCACCAGAAAGGGGTGGGAGAAGTCAGGTGAAGGATTCCCGTTTCTAGACGGGGCCTCTGAGGGCCACAGTGGCCCCTGCAGAGGCGCTCAGGAGACATAGGAACAAGGCAAGGTGCCCTTGCTGTTGTGTGTCTGGCAGCCCATACCCAAGGGGAAGCCTGGCCTCCCTGAAGTGTAGGGTGTGAGGCTTAGCCTGCATTGTCAGGGCAGGAACACAAACAGCTCTTGTGGGACCAGAAGCCAGAGGTGGAGCAGCATGGATGCCAGACCTGTGCGCTGGATCTTTACTCTTTTGGCAGTGCTGGGGGTCTGGGAAAGTTGGGGAGCTAGAACTTGGCCTTCAGAGCTCCAGGAGGGCAGTCCCCCTGCACCAGCACAGGCAGGGGACAGAGAGGGCCAGGCTGGAAGGAAAGAAACCATTTACACAGAACCCTTGTTCTAATACCAGGTGAGGCCAAGAAAATCCCCGCAGTGCTAGAACAAGGGGCTAGAGGCCTCGGAAGAAGCAGGAGAGGGAGAGGAGAAGGGGACATTTGAAATCTATACACACACACACACACACACACACACAAACGCCCACTGTGGCTAATGCATTTATAGCTTCTAGCAGAGTCAATTTAAAATGCACTTCAAGAGCAGGCTAGGTTTCTGTTTTGTTTTATTGTTTCAGGCAAACAAGGGATGGGAAGCTGAGCATTAAGAAGCAGAAGATTGATCTATAGTTTGATTTAATTTATAGTAAAAGCTTGGGATTGGGAGGAGAAAGACAAGCTATATGGGAGAACACATGTACTTCTGGGAGCAAACATTAATATTGGACGATCAGAAACCAGAAATCTTTAAGAAAGAGGCAACCCCAGAAGAAGAAAGAGAGGCTGTTCAATCCCAAAGCTTGAAGATGTCAGGAATGTCCTAGCCTTCAGCCAATCCTTTCTTTCCCAGCCTATTGTTTACCAAACTTGACCATCAGGAAAAAAAAAGAAAGAAGGAAAAGAAAATGGGGCTGTTACAGAAGCTGCCTGGGTTGTTTCCAGTTTTTCAAATACGGGAACTTGGGGCGAGACAGCAGGCTTAGAATAGAAGGTACACATTCTCCCATAGTGTCCAGAGACTGACACAGTTTCAGGGTTTCAGTGAGACTGCTAGGAAGCAGCTCTCTGCTGTGACCCTAACGTCTGCCCACAAAACCTCACGACTGTGCCTGTTCCTTGTCTGAAGACGCTCTCAGGTGGCAAAACCCATCCTGTGCTCACAGCCCACAGGACAACCCAGGCATCAGACACCATTCACTTTCAGACCTCATAAATTCAGCTCAGATCAAGAGAATTTAGAAAACCCTAACAGTATGTCTTTTCCTATGCTGTAAATTGTTACTCACACCAGCCAAGAGGTGGTTGTTATTATTGTGGTTTGATATTACTATTGTTGTTTCATAACACTTCCTTAATCTAACATCTCTTCTCCATTCCAGATTATAAATTTCATTTAGGTGGGGCTTTCATCTATCTTTTTATTTGTTCAAATATGATTATCTCTTGGGGTGGCTCAGTGGGTAGGGCACAGGCCCCATATACCGAGGGTGGCAAGTAGAGCCCAGCCCCGGCCAGCTAGGATGGCAATGACAGCTGCAACAACAACAAAAAGCCGGGCATTGTAGCAGGCACCTGTGGTCCCAGCTACTTGGGAGGCTGAGGCAAGAGAATCGCTTAAGCCCAAGAGTTGGAGGTTGCCGTGACCTGTGACGCCACAGCGCTCTACAGAAGGCAACAAAGTGAGAGTCTGTCCAAAATAAATAAATAAACAAATAAAATAATTATCTCTTCGCTTTGTTTTTTTTTTCTTTTTTTTTTGAGACAGAGTCTCACTTTGTCACACTCGATAGAGGGCTGTGGCATCACAGATCACAGAAACCTCCAGCTCTTGGGCTTAGGCGATTCTCTTGCCTCAGTCTCCCAAGTAGCTGGGACTACAGGTGCCTGCCACAACGCCTGGCTATTTTTTGTTGAAGTAGGGCCGGCTTTGAACCCCCCACCCTCGGTATATGGGGCCGGTGCCCTACTCAATGAGCCACAGGCACTGCCCTGAGCTTTTGTCTTATTTTTTTTTGTATTGTAGGTTAATATGAGGGTACAAATCAGTTACATTGTTTGTGCTTCTATGGTGAAGTTCAAGTTGTAGTTGAGCCCTTCATCCAGGGGATGTGCGATATACCCTTACATTGTGCACATTAGGTGTGTCTATTTTATTAATTCTCTTTTCTCCTCACCTACCAGTGCCTGACACATAATTTATACCCAGTAATATTGGATATTTACATGAACAATTGAACAAATGAAGAAATAAATAAATGAAATGAGTTAAATACTCTAACCAACCTTGCATTAGGCCCTCAGCAGAAAAATATTTATTTTTGCAAAGTGCCTGAGGGTATCCCTTACCAGAATGTAAGGTCATCAGCGTCAGATTTTGTCTGTTTTGTTTACATCTGTGTCTCGGTGTCCAGAACAATCTCTGACACATAAACTCAATAAATACTTGTTAAATATACATTTATAATTTTTTTGAGCCTCATAATAAGTCCACAGGGCAGGGATAGTTAATTTCCATTGTACAGATGGAGAAAGTGACGCTGAGAAAGGTGGGCTGGAAGTTTGCACACTATAATGGGAAAAAATAGTAATTTGCTTTCAACCAGAACCTCTGTGTGCAAGTCCCATTTAGGTCTCCTACAAGCTGTAGATCTTGCAGATCACTGAAGCTCTCTTCCTCCTACTTGTCTTGTGGTGCCCTGGGGCTCTGGGTGTAATAAGCATTAGACAAAGGGAAGTTGTTACTGTTGGGGTGTAGTCATTGCTGCTTAAATACTCAAAGACAAGATTTCTATAATCCTTCCAGTGAGTTCTAGAATGGAAGATCTCCAAGAAGCATCAGAAGGCTTCTAATATGAAATGTGAAAAGCAGCCTACGAACCCAGAAAGCAAAGATTATCCAAACATGTCGGGCTCCCTGTGCCCAGCCCTGCAGGTGATCCTCTTTGCTGTTCTCAACTAGGAGTCCAGACCAGTGGGTGATAGGCCTGCCATGAACGCTTGGAGCCTGAACCTCAGCAAGTCATCTTAACAGTTCCCACATGATAGGGCAAAGTGGCAGATTTCTGGACTTGGGCTTCTCTGCTTACCAGTTAGTAACCAGAGAAGATATCACTCCCTGCGCCTCAGTTTGTCCTTTGTAAGATGAGAAAAACCATACCTACCTTATAGGACTACCAGGCGAGCAAGGTTAAACACGTAGGTGGTGGCCTTCTCTCCTAGGTGACCTATACCCAATGAAGGTTTAGCAAATTACCCAACTCAAAACAGACCCATCTGGGGACAGGCAGCATGGCTCTGACCTTGCCTGTGCCTTACTGCACCAGTGTGACTGACAGCTTAAATCTAAACAAACACTAACTCTTATACTTTGTACGTGTGATAGACTAAGTGCTAAGTGCTTTGCATGTATTAATATTAGCTTGCTTAATTCTCACAGCAATCCTGCAAGATAAGGAGTAGTCTCGCAGATGACAACTACCCACTCCTCTTTCCCTATGCAAATGCCCTTTCTCCCAGCAACTCATCAAGACTATTTCCCTTCTTCAACCTGAGCTGTCTTTGTGATTATCCAAGCAGTAGAATGAAACAGAATAATGCTGTGTGATCACCAAGAAGTGAGAGGTTTGGCCCCTAAAAAGCAGTTTCTGATCGTGCTCTGGAAAGCCACTGCCATGCTGTCAGAATGCTTAGAGAAATCACAGAATGAGGAATCATAAGGAAGAGAGACTGCATGCCCCACACAGATGAGACTAAGACCTTCTTGGACTTTCTAGTTCAGTCCAGCTGCCAGCTGAGTGCAGCTGTGCAAATAACCCTGGACTGTGCTGGGTGGAACAAAACAACTGACCCCTGAGTCCTGGTCCTGCCACAGAATCACATGAACACATAACAGATCACTGTTTCATACACTCTTAAGTTCTGGGGGTTTTGTTACGAAGCAATTGGTAAGCGAAACAACTCAGGAATGAGGATTGACACTTTCCAAATAAGAAAATGGAGGCACAGTGACATTAAGTGACTTTTCCTGAGATGCGTAGAATGGAGAACCAGGGAGGGAGAGCCCTGCCGAGCTCCTCTGTGGTCAGACTGGGTCACATCTGGAGAGTGATGGCCCCCTCAAGGCATTGTGTTTTCAGTGTGGCACGAACAGGACAGCCAGGATGGTGAAGGGATTTGAACTCTTACTCATAGAAAGAACAACAGAATAAATCACCTGGAGGAAAGAAATCTTGGCAAGGGCAGTGTACACTGCATCATACAAACAACACTAGGAGACAAATGGACAAACTCCTCCATGTGTGAAGAACATTCCACTCTGATGGAGTGGTCTGCTGTGGGGGTGGGGGAGATCCAGTCCTGCTGCTGGACAAGCAGAGGTCAGACCATCACTGGGCTAAGTGGCGTGGAGAAGAGTCGATCACCGGGTGAGAAGTTGGCCAGAGGTAACCTCTAAGTGCCTTTCCAACTTTCAAAGCCAAGAGGTCCGTGGAGACCTTACAAGGCAAGGAGGGATGGAGGGACAGGAGCTAGATTCATCCAAACCATAGTGGTTTTCACAAGTTCCATCTTGGATGAGCAAAATCCACGGCTAAAGAAGCAGGCGTGCTCTGGGAATCCGGCCAGAACAGGGCAGCTCCCCAGAATTCCTGCTGTCGGCACCCCTCCTGGACCAACTTGGCAGAGTATCTGGAACCCTGGCTCGACTGTGGGGCCTGCCAAAGTCTCTGAGGAAACACAGCTCATGGCAAGAGAGCTGATAGATACAGACCTTGACGCCATGGGGCCCCTGCAGATGGTGTCTCCGACTGGTCTCATTTGCCTGAGTGGACTTCTCCCCGACTTTCTAAGAAGCCCTGAACAGTCTGACTTCTCTTCTGCCTTCTTGCTTTCCATCTGCAAATCTCTGTCCCCAAAACAACGAGCAACTAATTACCTCCCAAGCTGCTATCATAGATCTTGCCACAGCAAATTTCAATTGGTCCAGCCACACTCAGAAGTAATGTAGCTGAGCAGAAAACAGAGGTGCTGACACATCACAGCCCCCTTCCTGCCTTGGGATAACTCATCGACTACTGCAGCTGAGTTATCTGCAGCACCTAAGAAATCACCTTAGTCACCTGAGTCAATTAGGGACTGATATTCACATTGTCATTAGGTACATGAAAGAAAAATTAAACAATCAATATCCCCTTGTTTAAAATGAACTTGGGGGCTGGGCGTGATAGTTCACGCCTATAATCCTAGCACTCTGGGACTTCAGGTGCTCCAAACCAGCCTGAACAAGAGCCAGATCCCACTTCTACTGAAAAAAAGAAAACTGAGGCAAAAGGATCATTTGAGGTTGCTGTGAGCTATGATGCCACGGCACTCTACCGAGGACAACAAAGTAAAACTCTGTCTCAAAAAAAAAACAAAAATACCCTTGGGGACAACTTCAAATGCTACTTTTGTGAAGAATTATTCACTGAAGTCTTATAAAAACAGAGACAGCATTTATTTAGGTTCAAATGTGAGATTTTGTGGCTTTTTTAAAGGGATGCCTTATATTTTGTAGCTAGTTGAGAACCACGATTCCTCACTAGGTGAAAATAAAAGTTATAGTTGAACAAATTATTTTAAAGCAAATAGAAATTTACTTACTAAATTCAAATGGGCAGCAGTGGCCAACTTGTTTTTAAACAATTTTCAAACAGTTTTTAATTAAAACTTTTTTTTCTGCATGTCAAGGAATGAGATTAAGTTTATTTTATAACATGCTGCAGTGGTTCTGAAAGCAGGCTGCTGAAACAACTCCGTCAGCAATACCTGGGAACGGCTAAGAATAATAATGATATGGCAATAGGGTGTTGCTGTTCTAGAGAAAGAAAACCAAGTCACTAAGAAGCCTGATGACACCTCAGGAGTAAATAAATCATAAATAACGAGTGTCTTGGTTGCCCCTGAATTCTTTTGCACCCAGCTCATGCAGCACCTGACACCACCCTTACTACCTGAATCTTCACCTTCCAAAGTGACTTCCCCGTTTCTTCCATTGTCACTGGTCGTTCATGTAAATGTAATGAGCTTCTCTCGGGGTCTGCTAATTCAAGTCAGCACAGATATTAGCGTACAGAACTTAAGTGTCTCTGACATGTGACAAATCAATCCTCCGGCTTTCAATTGAACCCAGCTAATTTACAGTAGCAGTCAAAGACTGATTGGTGAATTATGAGTTGTGTCAAATTACAAGGCAGAAAAATGAATCAAGTGATGTTGAAGCAGCATGGGAAACATTTTATTCATTGTTTAGAATAAGTTACTTTTCGTTGTCTTTGGGGCATTCCAGCTGCTTAATGCACTGGTAAGCTACTGAGTTACAGCTTATCAGCATGACAGAGATGATTTAGAAGGGCTGCAGTGGCTGATTTGCACATTTCCTTAGTGGACCATAGCTTTGCAAAGGATGGGGGTGATGTGTGCCTTCCTCAGCAAAATGTGGCAGGTGCCCCTTGGCAGCAGCCAGCTCAGCAGATCAGCATGGCACAGCCAGGGCAGGTCATTGAAAAATTCTCAGACTAGCCTGATCTCAACTAAACAGCACAGTGCTCTCTCCCCCAGAGGCTCATGTACCCCAGAGCATGGCATCAGTTGCGGGGTCTCCCAGAAATAAGACAGAATCAAAATATTTCCAGCCAAAGGAGGAAATGGACCCATATCCCAAAAGTCTATTTTGAACAGGAAAAAACTTCCAAGTGAGTGTGCTCTGAGGCTGAGGGCAGGACTCTGGAGGGCAACAGTGCTCCCAGTGGAGTGTGTTCCTCGGACAGTCTCTGTTCATTGTGGAGGAAGAAGGATAGAAACACGGTATAACCCCAGAAAACGTGGCCGGGGCCCTGGCATGGAAGGGCAGGCCTGTGGTTCAGTACAGCTGAGCTAGGCAGTGGACAGGCCTGTGTCCCGATGGGCTCCTCGTGGTGGGTGCAGGGGCCAGGCAGCACCCACCAAGGGCTCCCTGTGCTAAAGGAGCCGAAGGCAGGATGAGCATTATGGTGAGGGTGGAAATCAATGCCTATATCCACTTGAGTATTGGATCAGAGACAGTACTGGAAAGAAGTGAGTGGCCACTCCCTTCTACAGAAGCTCAGAGCATGTGCCCTCTGATGGCTGCTTCCCTGAGAACACATCTGCCCTGACTGCAGGGTCTGATGCAGCACCTGCCACCCTGCGTGGCTAGAGAAATTAGGCTTATCTCAGTTTCCCCCTTAATCCTTCTACGTGGAACACCAGGTATTGCAGGGGGCAAAGAAGCCTTCCATGTGGTCCAGTGAGCCAAGGAGGAAATGGGGTCATTTTCGTGGACCTGGAACCTCATACTTCCCAGGCCATATCCTTCACAAACTCGGCATTCAGCCAGGAGTGGGTGTGAGGCCACACCCCTTCTTGGAAAGGGACCTCAGTCAGTCCTGGTGGGGCTCTTTCTAATGATCCAGTCAAAAGAGTCAGCCAAGAAAGGGCTACCACGAGGACCTTACAAAGCCCAACATAGCCCTGCCATGCTCAGTATTTTCAGCCCTCAGAGCGGCCGGCTCCCCACTGGCCCATGGCCCCCAATGCCCTAAGGAAAGGAGATGAGTCCGACTTCTTGTTTTTTCCTTCCCAGCATTCAATCCAAGGAACAAGGAAATAACCATTGTTAGTTAAATAGGTTTACCAGCATGGAAAAAGAATATTTGATTAGTGCTGTGGTTTTATAACTTCTCTTGGCATGTGCCCAGGTGAGCTGTGTAAAACAAAAACACATAACATTTATTTTCTCAAAATAGCATCTAATTAGTAAAACGAACAATTTTAATTGTCCCCAAAAGCCCAGCACCTAAAAGCAATAAAAGTTTACCTCTGTCCAAGGCAATGTCTGCTATGGATCAGGTCTCAGGCTCACCTGTCTCCGTGGCTGCAGACCTGGTGAGGAGGGAGGAGAGAAGCTGGAGGGCACTGGCTATTTTAAAAAGACCAGACCTGTAAGTGGACATTATCACAGTAACCCAGTCCCACTGGCCAGAGGTGTGTTTCACAGTCCAACCTAAAGCACAAAGGACACTCGGAAACAGGAGTAGCCCGGGAAGACTAACAACCTTCCTCAAATCTGTGATAAACTAACAGGCACCTTTGCCTCTCCTCCTGTTTCCCAGAGCAACATAAACACTAGAGAATACAGGAGGCCCTCTGGCACACATTCTGTTCCACGGGTCACTTCAACATTGGTTCACCTAAGTCCCTAGGGCACAGCTTACCACATGCCTACAGCTGGGGCCACCGGTGCTGGGACGCTGGCATTAGTGAACGCTGGCTCTGTACAGACCTAGACTCTTCCCAGCACAGCACAGCATCTCTGCCTGGAGAATGTAGCCCCAGGCATTAGGATGATCACTCTAGTGACAGGACTGAGGGGAATAGAGGCTGAGCCCAAGGCCTTCATGTTGGCACCACCAGGGCAGCCTCAACCCCCAACCCTCCTACAAGGCTCAGGAATCCACTGAGATGAGGTTGCCTGGGTGGATGGTCCCCTGGAATGACTCAGGGCAGCGCAGGGGCACACAGTTTGGGGTGGTGTCTAACTCAGGGTGCTGGACGCTATCTTAGGGTCTTGGCTTATCATGGAACTAATTGCAGAGAAAACAGCACCTTGGGAAGAACACCTGCCCAGCCCTGGAAAGGGCACTCCCTGAGGGTGTTAGCTCTGAGACCTGAAGGTTCTTGAGAGCTCCACCAGGGCCCCAGGCTCAGGCTGTGAGTTGGCCCAAGGCCTCAGGCCCTTGGCTCTCTCATAGTTCCCAGCTGGACTTTCCCAGCCTCTGAGTCTGAGCTGGAAGGCCCTGGGGGTGACAGCTTCCGGGGGCTGTGACCAGCTGGGGAGGTGCAGGGAGCCAGAATTCTGACCCCAAATCCTCTGACCTCTGTGAAACATGTGCCCCTGGGGCACACCTCAGGTGATGAAGGTTGTTTAGTGAGATCAGGTATAGCCCAAGGACACAGAGCCAATTTGCAGGCCGCAGGCTGATGGAGCACACCACACACCAAGTACATTTGGAGTCCTCGGGTGGCAGCATCACCAGGGAATCTGCTTAGCACAAAGTCATCAGCAAGGAAAGACGCTGGGTAAGAGTGATTTGTCTCAACTTCTTAGGGAGGAAAAGTTCCCCAACCAACAGTTTGTCTCTGGCTTTCACACTGCCTTCTCTAATCTCTGCATTTCAGACTGTAACGGAGCCCAGGCCTGTGTGATAAGGAAAGGGGAGGGTGCATTCCCTCCCTGACACTGAACTTCGCTCTGATCTGTATTATTTATGTAAAATTTGGAGGGGTTCAGTTCTTGGTGGGCGTTAGACAGCTAAAGCTTTCTAAGATTGATCTGAGGCCCCAATCAGAATTGCCGGAGATAAGGAGCCCTGAGCAATTGCTTTATAACACACGCCTGCAGCCTTCCAGGATCTTATCATGCGGCTTGGTAAGAAGCATTTCAGAAGCTATTTCTTCAGACAGTCTCCTAGACAAGGTGAAAAATGAGGATTTCTCAGAGAGCCAGCCTTTGACCAGGTTGAAGAGAGGTGAATTCAGACTGCAAAACCACAGACCATCACAACCCCCAAAACCAGACTGGTGGGAGAGTTGCAGACAGCTCAGGCCCTGCAGGAGGTCCCTCTGGGAATGTCATCACACAGTGGAGGACCCTGCCCTTCGCCATCAAGGACTCCTGAAGTCTGCACCATACCTCAGTTCAAGGCACACTCAACAGTATTATTATAGGAGAAGTGTGTTCCTAGACCAGGCCAAATAAACAAGACTGCAGCCAAAATAGCCTTTGAAATCAATATTACAATAATTACTCATATTCATCCAGGCCATTGGTGAAGCACCAGCTCAGACAGCCCAGCAAGGTATGAAGGAACAAGGTTTATATCTTCATTTTTACAGATTAAAACATCAGGCCTCAGCCCAGGAAGTGCCCCCACCTAAGTGGTAATGTCACAGGAATTAGAAACCCCTATCACAATTTTCAATGTTTATATACACGCCAACTCCTTTGAGATGTTCACACATGGACTCTGTGCCTTGACCGTACAGTAACTCACGATTGCAACAACAGCACCTACTTTCACAGGTACTGAGCCCAATGAAATCCCTGAAACACTCCCATTGCAGAAGAGGAAACTGAAGTTTGCCTGATTTGCACAGGTGTTGGCTGTGGAGGCCCTGTCCACAGGGCCAGGGGCCCCAGGCGTAAACTCAGACCAGTGTCTCTGTGGGGCTGCTCTCTCTTGAGAGGCTGCCTCCCTGGAAACTGCTGCAGGACCCACTTAATTCTCAGAGATCTGGGGGGGAGGATGCCAGCACCCCATTTAACTGAAAGGGAAACTGAGGCTGGGTAAGGCAAACTTGTCCCAGCAGATACTATCAATAAGCATCAGGGTTGAACCCCCATCTGTCTGGGGCTAAAACCTGTGAGGCTTCCGTGACAGTCCCACAACATCTCAGATTTAAAATGTAGTCTTTGCTTATCTTTTTCACAATTTGATTGTGGGTATAAGACATCTGACTAGAGGCAAGTGAGTAGAAATTGTCTGCTGTTTCCGTTGTAAATTTTGCTTGTTCTCCCACATGAAGCTGAGGCTTCCAGACTATCTGGTGGTCTGGTTGCTGTTCCCAAGAGGGATGATTCTTTGTAAAACAAGCTATGGGGGCCTCCTAATGCCAGTAGAGGTTCCCTGCATGCAGGAGATTGTGCGGACCAGCCAGAGGACCTAGAACAGTGTTTTTCAATCTTTTTAAAATCTCATGGCACACTTAAATTGTTAATTAAAAAAACAGTTTAAAAACACTTACTGTGCTTTGAACTTCTTTTGAAAATAATTTGATTAATGATCTTTAAAATTTTTGCAGCACACCAGTTGAAAATCACTGACCTCGACAGAAAGTGGATACCACTTGATGTTAGTCTGAGGGAGGTTGAGAGGCCCGCCACGCTAAATGTTTGCAGAAGGGAGAAGAGAGGGAAAATTCACTCCCTTTGCCGAGAAATGATGGATGGACATTCCAGGCCACAGACACGCTGGGCAGGATGGCCTGGCCCCTGACACGTTAAGTAGGGAGCATTCAGTGCGAGCTCAGCAGTAGTCAGATGTCAGCACCCATTAGGAAGGCATGCACAGTGCTGTGTGAATTATCTGCCTTTTTCTTTTTTTTGACCTTAACATTATTTAAAATTATTTTTTATGCAAACATTACAGAGCAAAGCAGAAAAGTTGCCTCATAAGACCCTCCCCTCTCTCAAAAGGTGTAAGCTTTTTATAAATTCATATATGAACTTATGGGCTATTAGGAGCAGACAATAATAGAAATTGGGATGGGATTGTACTAAAATATTTTTTGACACTTTCAGTCTTTACTTAGACATTCAGCTTGGAACCCTTTTATATGTACCCCATACTGGTATGACTATACCAGAAATTATTTAACCACTACCACTTTGACGGACGAGCAAGTTGCTGTCCATTTTCTCCAGTAGAGAATGTGTTACATTGAGGATCATTATACATACATTTTTGTGCATTTGTTTTTCCTTGGAAAAAATTCTTAAAAATTAATAACAGGTTACAGGAAATGTCATTTTTAAATTCTTTTAGACATAGCAAAATTGCTTTCGGAAAATCTTTACCAAATTAAGCTCCATCAAAACTGTGAGAATGGCCTCTTCTGCATACTGTCCCCAATTTTGGGTTCTAGCAGTCCTTTTCCATCAACAATCTTGTGACATGTTTAAAGGCCATTTGTATTTCTTCTTGTTAATACCCTTTACCCATTTTTCTGTTGGGTTGTCTTTTATCTTAACAATATATTTTATTTAACCCAACATATCCAAACCTCAACATTTCAATGTATAATCGATATAAAATTATTGATGAAATAGTTTACATAACTTTTTATACTAAGTCTTTGGAATCCACTTATATCTCAATTTGACCAAGTTTTCATCAGGAATACTCAATCTTTATTTAGGTTTCATAAATTTTACATTTAAAGTAGAGTCACATACCCAAATTATTTTGTAGGCAGAATAATGGCCCCCAAAGATGTTCCTATGCTAATCCCTGGTGCATGTGCTTATGTTATGTTACATGACATGGTTTAAGGTTGCAGATGGAACTAGGACGCTAACCAGTTGATCTAAACATAGAGAAATTATCCGAGATTATCCAGGTGGACCTAATATAGTTAAAGGAGTTCTTCATAGTGGGAAAAAGAGGCAGAGGTCAGCCTCACAGTAATTTGAAGACAGAGAATGGGTCCACCAGCCACAGAATGCAGGGAGCCTCTAGATGACAGGAAGAGGGGGAAGCTGGTCCTCCCCTAGAGCCTCCAGAAGGAGCTCAGCCCTGCAGCTCTGCCAGCCCCTCACTGTAGCCCAGCAAGGCCCACTTCAGACTTGGGACCTCCAGACCTGTAAGAAAATAAATGTGTTGTTTTGAGCCACTCGATTTATGCTAACCTGTTAGGAAACTAACGCATACACTCAAAAGTTTTCTGACTACTGAATCCAGCATCAATTTTCCCTAACCACTTGGTTGAGTTTATAGTTGACATACAATAAACTACACAAACGTAACACACATGGTTTGGTAAGTTTTGATATATTTTTTTTACCTGTGAAACCATCACCACTATTGAGACCACAAACACATCCATCACCCCCCAAAGCTTCTTCGTATCCTTTTGTAATCTCTCCCTCCTCCAACTTCCTTTGCCACTCCTGACCTCTGACCCCGGGCACTCACTGGTCTGCTTAATTCTGATCTTCTAAAGTTTTATATACGAAGAATCACATAGTGTGAATTCTAAAACTGAAAGGGAAACTGACGGTGGGTAAGGCAAACTTGTCCCAGCAGATACTATCAATAAGCATCAGGGCTTGTTGTCTGAGTTCTTCTAATAATTATTTAGAGGTGCATCCACATTGTAGTGTTAAGAGTTCATTCAGCTTTATTGCTGAGTATTATTGCACCACATGTGTATTCCACGGTCTGTTCATCCATTCATGTGGTGGTGGCCATTTGGGCGGTATCCAGTTTGGGGATGTTATAAATAAAACTGCTGCAAACACCATATACCTGTAAATGGAAGCATACCTGTGTAGACATATGCTTCCATTTTTCTTGGGTAAAGAAGAATGGGGAATGGCTGGATCATGTCTCAGGTGTATGTTTAAGAAACTGCTGAGCTGTTTTCCAAAGTGGTTTTTGTTTTACATCCATCCCCACCAGCAGTGCATGAGAATTCCAGGTCCTCTGCACCACCAACAGTAGGTATGGTCAGTCCTTTTCAGTTTTACCCATCCTAAGAAATATATAGTGATATCACATTGTGGTTTTAATTTGCATCTCCCTAGTGACAAATAATGTTGGGGATCTTTTTTTTTTTTTTTATTGTTGGGGATTCATTGAGGGTACAATAAGCCAGGTTACACTGATTGCATTTGTTAGATAAAGTCCCTCTTGCAATCATTTCTTGCCCCCAGAAGGTGTGGCACACACCAAGGCTCCCCCCCCCGCCCTCCGTCCATCTCTGTGCTTTTCCTCCCCCCCATGACCTTAATTGTCATTAATTGTCCTCATATCAAAATTGAGTACATAGGATTCATGCTTCTCTGTTCTTGTGATGCTTTGCTAAGAATAATGTCTTCCACTTCCATCCAGGTTAATACAAAGGATATAAAATCTCCATTTTTTTTTAATAGCTGAATAGTATTCCATGGTATACGTATACCACAGCTTGTTAATCCATTCCTGGGTTGGTGGGCATTTAGGCTGTTTCCACATTTTGGCGATTGTAAATTGAGCTGCAATAAACAGTCTAGTACAAGT
>CAUYPK010115608.1:0-28656 GCA_963574355.1 Loris lydekkerianus | reverse complement strand
TTTTTGGAGGATCTATCCAGGACTGCTAAAGGGGTGTTAAAATCTCCAACTACTATGGAAGTGGAGGAAATCGAGTTGCTCATGTCTGTTAGAGTTTCTCTTATAAATTGAGGTGTGTTGTGATTGGGTGCATAAATATTAATAATTGAGATATCATTATATTGAGTATTACCTTTAACAAGTATGAAGTGTCCATCCTTATCCTTAATTATTTTGTTTGGTTTAAAACCTATTGCGTCTGCGAAAAGGATTGCAACACCTGCTTTTTTTTGCTTTTTATTTGCCTGGAATATAGATGACCATTCCTTCACCTTGAGTCTATATTTGTCTTTTAATATAAGATGCGATTCTTGGATGCAGCAGATATCTGGCTTGAGTTTTTGTATCCAGTCAGCCAATCTGTGCCTCTTTAGAGGACAATTTAAACCATTCACATTAATTGAGAATAGTGATAAGCCTTTCGAGAGTCCAGTGGACATTTTTAATCCTTTTGTGACTGTGGAAGTTGGAATTTGATCAAAAATTTTTTGGGTGGGTTTACTTTTGTGGTGGAGGATTATGTTTACCTTTATGTAGGATAGGTCTAAGAATGTCCTGGAGAGCTGGTTTAGTTGTGGCAAATTTCTTCAACATGTGAATTCGTTGAAGTATTTAATTTCTCCGTCATAAATGAAGCTAAGTTTATGTGGGTACAGGATCCTGGGTTGAAAGTTATTTTGTTTTAGGAGATTAAAAGTCAATGACCATCCTCTTCTAGCTTGAAAGGTTTCAGCAGAGAGATCTGCAGTTATTCTAATTTTCTTCCCCTTGTAGGTAATGTTTTGTTTTTTTTTTTCATTTGGCAGCTTTCAGAATTTCCTCCTTCATATTAACTTTAGTGAAATTGATTATGATGTGTCTGGGGGATGTCTTATTCAGGTTGAGTCATGCTGGAGTTCTGAAACTATCTTCTATCTGAATTTTGGAATATTTTGGCATATCAGAAAAGTTCTCCTTCATAATCTCATGGAGAAGAGACTCTGTACCGTGTGAAGCCACTTTGTTATTTTCGGGGATCCCTATAAGATGAATGTTGTTTTTCTTTGAATTATCCCAGAGCTCTCTGAGAGAGTGGTCTGTTTTGCTCTCCATTTCTCTTCTTCTTTGAGGGTTTGGGAGGGTTCTAAAGCTTTGTCTTCAATGTCAGAAATCCTTTCTTCTGCTTTCTCCATTTTGTTACTGAGGGATTCTACTGTGTTTCTCAGATCTTTGAGGGATGCAACTTCTTGTCTCCATGTGTCAAAATCTTTGGTCATTTGCTCTTGAATCCGTTGAATTCTTGAGATAACTTTTGGAATTCTAATTCAATCTTATTTGCTATCCAGATCCTGAATTCAATTTCTGACATCTCAGCTATTTGTTTGTGCATTGGGTCTTGTGCTGTTTCTGTCCCATTGATCCTTAGGGGAGTTGATCTGCTCTGATTATTCATATTGCCAGAGTTTTTCTGTTGATTTCACCTCATGATTGTTTTTCACTGTTGCCTCTGGCCGTCCTCAGAGTTGGGGAGGTGTCTCTCCAAGATTTGACCCCAGCAGGATCACTCTATTGTTGCTGGATCTTTGTAGGGAGTGACCCTGTGTAGTTTCTCTGGGGCTGCTCTAGCTAGGAGTTCTGGTTGTGGAATCAGCTCCGGTGTGTTACATGCCCAGATCCAGCAACAAGGCTGGGAGTGGTGCACACGGTTCTGGGAGTGCCTTGCGCCCAGTGACTTTGGCGCAGAGAGCCCAAGGCTCTAGCAGTCTCTGGCCAGGAGAAGGGCTCTGTGTAAAGGCAGGGAGGGCTCCAGAGGGCACACAGCTACCAGGGTCCCTGGCCGGATGAACGGGCTAGTCTGGAGGCTGGGAGGACACAGGAGAGAGGATGCAGGGTTGCGTGGCTCCTGCAGCTCCTGGTCAGGGAATGCAGAGGCCTGGTGGGTGCGGGTCTCTGGTCGGGGGTCACTGCACAGCTCTTATGGATGTCTGGGCAGCGCCAAGCCCAGGAGTTTGAGATTGCTATGTGCTGTTACGTCAGGACACTCTACCCAGGGCAACAGCCCAAGGATTTCTCGTGCCAAAACCGTCTCATTCTGCCCCTAAGGATTAAGGCTGTAAGGCAGTTCAGTCCCCGCCTTTAGGGTGCTCAGTCACTAGGTTTCTTTGTCCTGCCTGATCCTTCCTCTGGGACCCTGAGGGTGGAGCTTGCTGGAGCAGTTTTTTCAGTGGCTCAGTCTGGGGCCCCAGACAATGCCCAACATTCTCCACACTCCTGCTCAAGTTCTCCCCAAGGCAGCTCAACTGAGTGCCAAGTCCAAGGACACCAAAACAGTTCACAGGTAATGCCTTTCCATTTTGCAGTCTCATTGCTGCTTGTACTCATGGTTGCCGGCATGATTAGGTCGATCGAACACACACAGCCACTTGCCAGTTTTCCACTGTTTTTGTCCTCCTCCTGGGGTCCAGAAATCTCTTGCTGGCTCCCTGTATCCTCAAAGGGATGATCATAGGCAGATCCCACCAGCCAGAGATGCCTGGAGTCTTGTCTCCCCAGACTCGCCCTGACCAGTTGCAGGGAAGCTGTTACTCGATTGCCATCTTTAATCCAATCTCCATGACAGAAGTTATTAAGATACATAAAACAATTATACCTGGACATGCCATTGAAGTTTTATTATTCTAGGTTAAATGAAGTCTCATTTAAAATAAAAATACTTATGAATGGGGCATTGGTGCTTTATAGTTTACAAGGAGTTCATATTAGCAATATCTCACTTATTTTCCTTAATTATACTCTGATGTAGGTCCTTTTATTGTTCTTGTTTTTTTAGGATCAAAAACATTAAGAAAACTTTCAATGTCATCCAGCTAATTGCATTCATGATATGAACCCACGTGTTTTTACTTACGAACACCATAGTAGAATACATTGCCTTTTGGGGGAAGTATTATAGACTATGTGTACTTTGTACCTACTGTGTTCAATGTGCCACTAGACAGCTTCATGGAGCTTTGATCAGAAATTAATAAATCATTCACACTAAAACATTGTATATGGGGGTAGGGATTATAGGCTCAGTTGAGAATGTTACAAAAGCCAATGATTTCCATTCCCAACAAAAATTCACATATGCATGCATTTTTCACACATAATTTCCATTGATTTCATGACCTCTATGAGTCCCAAGATCAATAACTCTGTATTGTAAAACTCAAGTTTGGGCTTCATGGAGCAGGATGAGTGGGAGACAAATGCCTGAGGTGCTTAACCACATAGTGCACAGTGGTGGGAAACCTGGAGCTCAGGGGAGAGAAGAGCTGTGGGAAGTGGGAGGAAGGCACTGATGCTTGATTCTCATGCTCATTTGTGTTCAAGGGTGTCTCAACACATTCATCGTTAAATATTTTGGGCGAATGGTACATGATCTGCTACTTCCTCAAACTTAATGTATTTTGATTTTCTCAACTATGTAGAATTTCCTTATTCTGATTATTCTATCAAGTGTCCCCACATCCCAGTCTCTTCTCTAGTCTACTTGTACCATTCAATATTCCAGGAAAAAAATAATAATGGCCTGTTTATATGAGTTTTACTTAAGAGGCTTATTATTAGGCCTATTTACAAAGGTTTGGGCAAAGTACAGAGACTACACAAGGAATGGCGCAGGACCTAAGTGTTACTAACAGCAGAGCTGTTATTAATCTTAGAACAGATCTTGGGAAGTGAAAGGCTGGAATAGCGACTAGAATTTGGAAATAACAGTTATGTGAAAACAATCTAAACTTATCAGAAGATTGATCAAGGGGTCAATTAAGGCCTAATTTATCAAGAGATCTGAACCCAGCCAGAAGACCTGCTTTCAGACCATGAATCTAATGCCAAAAAAAAATCTCTGACTATGGTCTCAGGACACTGCCAGACTGAGACAATTGCTCAGTTTGGGAGCTGGGAGAATCAATCATCTGTCTCCCCCTCCAGATCCTTTGCCTTTCTGCGAGGTCTCCCCATTGGCCAGTCAACCAAGCATGAAGTGTGAGTAAATCTGCCGCAGTCTATTCAGTCATTTTACAAAATCAAAAGCAAGTTAAGTCCAGATTCAAAGGAGAAAACAGAATGCTACTAAAGGAAGACAACATGTATGCACACAAAGACACAGAAACACACACAGACGTAGACACTCCTCTTGCCTAAGTCCAGTCCAGCATCTCTCCTCTTTTTTGGATAGTCCCTTGTGATCCACTACCTCTTGCTAAGTGTAAAGCAGGCCTGATTTTTTTTTTCTTTTTTTTTTTTTGAGAGCCTCACTCTATCCCCCTGAGTAGAGTGGCATCACAGCTATCACAGCTACCTCAAACTCTTGGATTCAAGCTATCCTCTTGCCTCACTCTCCAGAGCATCTAGGACCACCCCGAGCTAGTTTTTTTCTACTTTTAGGAAAAATGGTCTCACTCTCCAACTGCTGAGCTCAGGAGATCCAGGCACCTTGGCCTCCCAGAGTGCTAGGATTACAGGTGTGAGCCACCCCACCCACCCTGGGATTCTTTGAAAAGGCTTTCTCCTGTTCTTTGAACTGAGCCTCTACTCTGGCACTTGACTTGCCCTTTTGCCTTATTTAAAGAATTATTTTTCTTTATTTTGTTTTAGTTATTAGTTGAGAAGTTTATTAAATGAAGAAGGGAGGGCTAAGTTTTATATAGTTTTGACTTCTTCCTAGCACCTCTATAAAAGTTTCAGCAACAGACTACGGGCTCTGAGAATTTGGTTTTGCCTGCTTAAGGCAGGGTAGATCTATAGGCAATTTTTCTTTTAAAGCACACGTCTCTTTTTTTCTTTTTCCTTGCTTTAAGCTTGCCAAATTAAAAAGCACTTTATCTGGGTTGCTTAGATACTAATGTTTTCTTCCATACTTTGTCAAAAGACTTGTAATGCCTTACAAATAATTTATTTAACCTTTTAATTTCCTCAGGTATGGAAGTAAGACAGAGGCATTCTAATTTTTATTTACTTACTATATCCAAATAAGACTGACATAGTATTTTTTCACATATTAATTTCTTTTATTCATTGATTTTGTACTTTAAGATAAAGTATTCATAAATAATTATAATCAAATGTGGAAATTACAAATGGTTATGAGGGATACAGCATGCCACATGAAATCAGAAAGGGATAGTTTATTTGTTATTAGGGGAAGGAAGATAAGCTTTTTGGACGGTTGTGCCAACAGAATAGTTTTGGGAAGTATGTGACTAATGTTACCAGTAGTGGAGATAAACGAGGTGGTCTACACCTCCGTGTTTTTGCTGATACTAACTTTTTACTCTGGTTTTCCTCTGATCATATTCCTATTTATTTTCTGCACCCCAGATTCATAAATTGTTAGACTTTGAAGGGACCTGATTCAATTTATCAGTAGTGAAAGTGCTAGGCAGGAAACAGAATTGCTCTGAGAAAAAACAGGCTATTCAAGCCCAATCTTATTTAAAAACCAGATCTTTTGCCTCCCAGATTAGGGTTCACACTCTTTTTGCTGGAGATATCTACCTAACCTCAAGAAGGCTGAGGAGAAAGGTGCTGGAAGTTTTGGCATTGTAGAATAATATATAGCAAATATTTTGGAGAACAGATATGAATTAATCTACCACCATGTGTAGTTTCTTAATACAAAGCATGATCTGTGCAGATTCCACAGCAGTTTAAGATATTCTAGTAGAGCTTTGACTCATTATAATAAGAGATTCCATGCTGGAAATATGTTTCTAATCTTTTTGTAGATTGAAAATATGAACTGTAGAGAAGGTATAATTAAAGAATAGGATTTAGGGTTGAGTGGACAAACCACTCATCTTACAAGGGAAATCACAGAAGTGGTAAGAGAGATGCTTAAAATATGCGACTTCACACGGCTTTTAGATGAGAAATGGACGGCAGGGATTTGACAAGTACTGAAATGTCTTACTTCCTAAACTGATTATTGATTATAAGCAATGACATTATGAACACTTTCATTGGAACCATAGGTTAATGTTCACAAAAGTGGAAAAGGAAGCTACATAATATCTACAGATAATTTGTTGTATTTTTCTGCTTCTACTACAGAAAAGAGAACTTTCCTCTTTTCACCAAATTATTGGCCTACTTTTACTAAAAATTGATGTGGCATTTAACAACATCTTAGTGCTCTAGAATACAGATTTGTAAGGTGAGGCATATAATATTTGATTCAGGAAGTTCTTGTCATTGTTTAAGAATTTATAGCCCATACATTATTCAGACTTCCTTAGTTTTTACCCAATGTCCTTTTTCTGTTCCCAAATTCCATCCAGGATCCCACAGTGCATTTAGTTGTCATGTTTCCTCTTCTCGCCTTCATGATTGCTTAGCATAAAACCCTTCTCTGTTGCTTAAATTAATTTCAAATGTTCTTAACTGGAATAACGAGGATAAACATAGATAAAAAGTGTGAAGATCAAGATGACAAGAACAAAATTTCTTATATTTGTGTTACATCTGCCTCACTAATTCTGTGCCTTGGTTTTGGCTTTCTGGTATTTTTAATATGAATTGAATTTACAAATTGATCTCAGTGGAAGGGTGTGTTATCATGTTGAAACCTAAGAAATCACGTGTGAGCCAGGAAATTCCAAATCAGGGCCTTTCTCTTTGTGCCATGGAAAGGCAACTTAACAGTGGTGAAGTCTTTTCTTGGATCTCCCAGACACATTTTAGCCTCTGGGCTCATCTAATAGCATCAGAGGAAAACAGACAGTTTTGTCAACACAGCTAACAAGATGTAATTAATACAGGGAATATTAATGACACTTTAAAGAATAACATAATTGTAACACGAAGCTCAAAGCAAATGCATGATAAAGGAAGTATAAAATTGAGTGGGGAAATACTTTAATAGAGTTGATTACTTTGGGAGAATCTAGGACCAATCTCAAACTGTTTGGGTTACATGCATGTGTGTGTGTATTCATATCCAGTGTATACTATATATGAATGAGTTTTCAAAGCTTTGGTGAAGAAGAGAACGTGAACGTAACTTAGACATGACCTTTTTACAAAGCAGCTTATAATATAGTGTGCAAAAATAATGGAAAAGGCAGGTGCGAATGGAAGGGCAGAGTGTGAGCTGATATGAAAGTGTCCACTCCCAATTTTCTCACTTGGGTGCTCTGAATGAGAAGGCCACTCTGAAGTTCTACCCTAGCCCAGCACTGAGGTCAGACGAGCAAAGCAAGATGGAACCAAATGGCAGCCTGCAAGTAAGGGGCATTTTAATGTCATAGTATATGGCCTGTGAAGAATGACTGGCTTCTTTCATGAGTGTTAGACCCATGGAAATCTGCTATCACTGACCTCTGCAAAACCTGTTAGCTTCACAATGCAAATAGTAAGGAAAGTGACCAACTGGCTGTTCAAGAGAGAAAAGATACATTTCTTAGTCTCTTGGTTAGAAATATTTCTCATTATTAGTAATAGTTGACTTAGTAATAGATTCACTTGTGTAGTGAGAGGACCGATTAGTTCAGCCTCCCATTCTTCTGGGCTGAGTGCCTACTTAAAGTTTCTTACTACTGGGATTAACAAAGAAAAGACAGACTACGCATGATAAGTGATAGTAGCAGTCTTCTTCCGGTCATAGTACAATATTAATGAATATCTTTTAACTCTGAATTAACATGTATTAATAAATGCATCCTGAAAATCGTACATATTGGAGGACTTGAAGCATGTGAAAAACACTCCATACCATAGCCCAGGGCCCACAGTGGAGACCAAGAAAGCATAGAATCACCTTGGAGAGCTACTAACTCCTTGAGAAAGCACTTATGCTAATCCCATGTGTTTACTTTCCTTACAACTCATTGAATCCCTACAGGAAGATGAAATGGAGAGGGGATGAAAGCTGGAGTGTATATGCACACAATCTGGATTGGTTTTCCTTATGTAGAAATGGCTAAAATTGTTGCAGCTTTATTTAAAGTGGGTCTCTTTGGAATATGTAAAATAATATAATTGAATGTGCCATTCTGTAGTCATTTTTATTTTCCTGTAAGGAAACAGAACAACCAGTGGGTTTCTGTTTTCTTCATAAGTTTTTATAAAACAAATTCTACTGAAGGCACACAGGACAACGTGCTCAAATATGAGAGACCTATATAGTCCATTCTGAAAATACTGAGTGTGTCTAGATAAGATTTATCATTAGATTCTTACTCTCTGCTCTACATTCTTCCTACAGTCCATTAGATCTCCCTACAAGACACTCTGATAGGATTTTATGACCTGACACTGCTACTTTCTGTATCATAAACCATGACTACCAGCAACAGAGAAAAACAATGACAATAGATGTCATTGATACAAGGCAGAGGAAGAGGAGTAACAAAGTAGGAAAGGCAAGATTCAATTGTGAGCAAGACTGAACAGGAAAGACCATGTGGTTCAGAGAGGGATTCAGGTAGCAGTCTATGGAACCAATGGCCCAGGGAACAAATTCTGCTCATTTTCTGTTTAAAACCAAACTCTCACAAGTCATAAATACACATTAAAAGTTCATAAACAGAAACTAACATGCTACTCCCTGGAATATGCAGTAGGAATTCTGTAAGTTGACTAACCAAAGGACTGGAACAAACTGGTCAACATACGGAGGTGGACAACATAAGGAAATAGGCCTCCTGCATTAATACATACAGACACATGGTGTGTGTCCAGTCTATGAAAATTAGGTCAATTTAGGAGGTGGTCAGTGTAGGGAGGTGGCAAACTATGGTTCTACTGTAGTTACAATAAATTCTACTGATTAAGAGTAGCTTTCAAGTATGAATTAAACTAATAAGAGCACCAACAACTCAATAGGCAACGATGAGAACAGACACCTTCTACTGTTTGTATTTCTTTAACTTAATTTTTCATTCTATTTTTATTTATTTATTTATTTATTTAATTTTTCATTCTATTGTCAAACATTTCATTAAATATTTGCTAGGTATGGCAATCACATCAAATCAGAAGCAAATATGATGAGTTTCTTACTCTTGAAGAACATCCAGTCACTGTATTAGAGACAGAAGTTCCGGCATACCACTTACATCACAAAGACATTAACAAACCATTGAGAAAAGACAGATGAGGGTCTGGGGAGTTGTCAAGTAATGAAGTAGGAAGTAACAGGAAAGTGGGAAGATGAGAAGGATATTCCGCTCAGGGAGAAACATGATGAAACCATCTGTTTCAGTGAATGTGAGCGTCCTCTGACTCAACCGTAAGTAGTCAGTGGCATAAGTCGTTTGACTCTTTCCTGTCTCCTGGCTGTCCTTAGGTATGTCCTTAGGAAAGAAGAGAAACTCGGAAGTCAAAGAAGACAGCTCATACATTTAAATTGTCATGGCCATTTATAACATAAGCATGTAATGCAGATATAAGAAGGGTTGAATTTTAGAGAAGTGATATTTGACACAGTTCAGAGATCAGAATAGAAAACGTCTGAGCCATAATTATGCCATAAACTTAGCAACAGTATGACTTAATTCTGACAATGCAAAATAAATTGCACATGCTGAATGATACTTTCTGAAACAAAATTTGGATTCTGGATTTTTTCTAATTCTACGTTTCCCTATGAAAAAAGGATTTCAGGATTTCCTAAGGGTGAAGGAATTGTTTAATATAACTCATGTTTCCAATTGTTGTACAAAAAGGCAATGTGAGAAATTTCAGAGTGATGGAGCATGCAAGGATATTCCTTGCTAAGAAGTAGTTTAATGATCCCAGAAGGGGAAACAGAGGAGATATAGAATCATGAAACGATGACATGCATATATGTGCATAGGTTATATCTTAATAAAGTAAATATTACCTCTCTCTACCCAGAGTAGAGAGTACTTGGGGTACTTTGCTGGCTCATATGTATTCACAGTTGCTTGAAGCTGTGATTAATTACTTCTACCTCCTCCTTAGCTTTCAAATGTAATTATCTTAAATAGCACTTTTCCTGGTTGTTGTATACTGTGTTGGAGGATAATGGAAGTGCAAGTAGGCTGAAATTTCTGCATGAGGTTTGAAGAGACAAAAGGAAGTTTAATATGTGATTTTGTTATATTTTTGAGGCCAGAACTTTTATTTCCCTTATCCAGGGATGTGCTTCTTCAATTCAGCAATGGAAGCAATAAAAAAAAACAAAAAACAAAAAACAAACAAAAAAAAAACCAACTAGGATTTTTTTACTTGTATTTGTCATTTTACTTGTATTTTACTTCTATTTCTCCTCTATTCCTTCAATTTAGCAAAACAAACAAACACACGAACAACCCGCGGGCCCCCCCTACCCAAACCCCACCCCACCCAAAAAAGGTTTTTCACAACTATGTTATTAAGACTTGACTCTAAACAGGATTGTCATGCCTTGAGTAACTGTTTTCAGGCTACTCAGTAAAGAAATCCTCCTATTTTTTTCCCCCAGTGATACAAAGTAGTTAAGTGTATTATCATTCATTTTTATTTATTTTATTTTTTTTTCATTTTTATTTTTGTACATCTTGCTGATACTACATGCAAGAAACTAATTTCCTAATTACATTGAAAGCATTCTAATTTCAATCTGTTCTCTCAATTTTAGGTTATTGAACAGAAGTGTATTCAACTGATGAAAATCTCATGTTCCTTGTGAAGGAAATTAAGAAGTTGTGAAAGGAGTTAGAGCTCAAGCACAAGCCCCTGCTCCAGCCCCCTATTATAAATTTTACTACTCTTCTGGAAGCACTTTCCACTTGTTTAGCTGTTTCCTTAAATATGTGCCTCAAATTGCAAAATGCCAGCTTTATGGTATTTTGATTTCTTCAGTTTTATGTAGTAAATTTTGATTTCTCAGTATCTGAGATATAGATATAGTTCTTTCATACCACTACCAAACTGCAGCAAATAAATTTCTTCTGAAAAAATTCTTCCATGAGTTTTATATCATAATTGTGATTACATCACGAGTCTAAGTTCACCTTACTATGTAAGTATTCTTTACAATTGAACCAATAGTGCGTGATGATTTCATTGTATTTCTTGTAACCCTCTGGCATTTCAGAAGTTATGCTCAGTTATCTTTATAAAGAATTAGTCACCAAACTCTCTGCAATAATGCATATCCTCTCTTAAAATATCACCATTTTAGAAATTAATACAATGCATGTTTTTCTCAAAGACTTTTCTTCTGAGCCCCACTGTCCTTTTGATTTGGCCTACTATGAAGGATCTTTGAGCCTGCTGCACATTTGCCAACTTAGAATTCCCCTCTTCTCTCATGGGTCAGAGCCCTTGTATCCTGGAGCCAGTGCCTTCTACTTCATTTGGTTTCTTCCTTGTTTTGATCATGATTCATGACAAAGGATTCAGGGGAAATAACTTTTTGAGAATTTGCATGTCTAATAAAATACTCATTCTCTGCTTATCAACAAATGACAGTGTGGTTATTTATATAATGTTGGATTGGGAATCCTTTTCCTTCAGAATTGTGAAAGCATTGTGTTTCACAGACTTTTAATTTCTCACGTTGCAGCTGGAGAAATCCAGTGCCATTCTGGTTCCTTATTATTTCTATGGGTATTGACTATTCTGTTTCTGGAAGATCTCAGGGTAATCTAATATTCTAAAATGTCAGTATGAGATAATGAGATGAGGATGGCTCTAATACCCTAAAAGATAAGATCTTTATTTTAAAACTCTTTAGATTTCCAGAAAGTTTTAGGAATAGTAGAGAGACTCCCAATATGCTCGACGCCCAGGTCCTCTATTATTAACATAATGTGTTAGGACCGTATGGTGCATTTGTTACAATTAATGAACCTGAACTGATAGCATTTTTATTAACTAAAGCCATGCTTTTTCCATATTTCTGTTGTTTTCTGTTGCATTTTCTGTAACAGAATCCCATAGAAGATACAACATTGCATTTAACGGTAGCTTCTCTTTAAGCCTCTCTTGGCTGTCAGATTATCAGATTTTGTTTCTCATAATCTCAACAATTATAGGAGAGTTCTGGTGTGTGATAGGACAGTTCTCAAGTGGGAATTGTCTGTTATTTTTCTCATGAGTAAATCTGGGCTCTGTTTTTTTGGGAGGAAGACCACAGAGGTAAATACCATTTTAATAGAATATGATCAATGGCACAAGCTATCAATATGATTTATCACTGTTTATGTGGCTGATGTAGTGTTTTTCAGGTTTCTGTGCTGTAAGGTCACTTTTTCCTTCATTTTCATCCTGTACCTTTTGGAAGGAAGTCACTATGCACATCCCCCATTTAAGAAATGGAGAGTTATTGTCCCCCTGCTTGAGGATAGAGTATGAAATAAATTATTTAGAATTCATCTGCATGGGAGATTTCTCTACTCACATATATTCATTGATTTAATCATTTATTTAGATCACTATATACTAATAGATATTTATTTTACTTTGGTTTATGACTCAAGACTACACTATTTTATTGGAAGCTTTTTCAGTTGAGTCCTGTGTTACATTCATATACTTTATCATTGTGGACATTATTTTTTCAGTATTTTCTTACTTTCCAGCATTATAGAATATTCCAAGTTCATCTTGTATATTTCCTTTCCCAGTTTAAGAATCAACCACTACCTCAAGGAGTCATTTCTTCAAAGTTACTGGGAGAAGATTGTCTCTAATATGTGAATATATTAATCCATGTATATATGCATAGCTATCTTATTTTCCAGTGTGAACTATACCTATTTAAGGTAAACCTGGGTTTATATTGATTCTACTCCATCACCACATGGATTGTCTAGTGTGGATGACAACCTCTGAATTACCTCTTAAGTATGTCCAAAAATTTCACATCACTGCATACTATGGTACCCATTTCATTCAAAGAGCTGCCAGACAAACATTCAAGGGGAAATGCACAATTGGAAGTTATGATAATCTGAGAACAAACCCAGCACATGTGGCGTGCTTGGGCTGCTAGCTGGAGCAGGGGAACAGGGGTGGGAGAATAACATCCATTTCACAGTGAAAACAATGAGCAGAGGTTTCACAGCTTCATGAGGCCTGTGATGCAAAACTAGCACGAGTTAAATACAACTCACATGACAGTTAGTGTGTTAAGTTCCTTGTAGATTCTGGACATTAGTCGTTTATTTGATGGGCAGTTTCTGAATACCTTTTCTCATCCTATAAGTTGTCTATTTACTTTCTGGGTTATTTCTTTTTCTGTACAAAAAAAAAAAATTAGCTCAATTTAATAAACGATACCAGGTAAATTGGATAGTCATATGCAGAGAATGAAAGTGAATCTCTAGTTCTCATCAAATACAAAAATTAACTCAAAAAGAGTTAAAGACTTAAGCATAAGATTTGAAACTATAAAAAATTCTAGGAAAAAAAACCTGGGAAAATATCTTCTGGACATTGGCCAAGGCAAAGAATTTATATTTAAGACTCCAAAGCAAATGCAACAAAACCGAAAATAACAAATGAGACCTAATTAAATCTACAGTTTTGTCTTTTCCATAATGTCACATAATGGAATCAAATAATGTGTAGTCTTTCAGACGATCTTCTTTTACTTAGTAATATGTATGTTGGAGTCACTCATATCTTTTTGTGGTTTGATAATTTATGTATTTTTATTGCTGTGTGATATTTGATTTTGTAGATCTGCCATATTTTGCTTATCCATTGTACTATTGAAGGAAATTTTGTTTGTTCTTAGGTTTTGATGACTATGAATAAAGCTGCTGGAAACTTTTGTGTGTAAGTTTTTGTGTGAACATAGTATTTAAACTAATTGGGTAAGTACCTAGAAGCATATAGGAAAGTTATATTTAGTATTGTAGAAAACTAAAAACAGTCTTCTAAAGCAGCTTTACTATTTTACCTTCCCATCAGCAAAGAATGAGAGTTTTTGTCAATCTGTATTACCAACAATTAGCCTTGTCAAGTGTTTGGATATTAGTCATTCTAGCATGTGCATAATGCTATCTCATCATTTTACTTTTTCATTCCCTAATGAGAAATGATGTTGAATACATTTTCATGTACTTCTAGCCATCTATATATACACATATATTCTTTGTTGGGGTATATGTCCAGATCTTTTTCCACTTCTTAATTTCATCACTGTATATTTTGGAAATAGTCCCAAATATTAGCTGTGTTTTACAAATGTTTTCTTCAAGTCTGTGGCTTACCTTTTCATTTTTTTAACAGTGTCTTGGAAAGAACAGATTTTCTTTTTTTTTTTTTTTTGTATTTTTCCTAAGCACTATGTTTTGGTTGATGTAACGAAAAACTCATCTTCAAATCCAAGACTCCAAATTTGAGAATTGTTTTTATTGCACATTTACAACCACAATGCATTTTCAGTTTGTTTTTGTTAAAAGTGCAAGATATGTATTTATTTTTAATTAAAAATGTTCGGATGTGATAACCAATTTTCCCAGCACCATTTGGTAAAGATACCCTTTTTTTCATTGAATTGCCTTTGCTCCTAGTCAAGGATATTGTTTACTATCTATCTGTTATTTTGGGGCTTTCTGGTCGGGTTAATTAATCCAGGTGTTCATTTGTTCACCAATACCATACTGTTTGGACTACAGTTTTATAGTAAGTTCTGAAGTCAGATCATGTGAATTGTCCAACTTTGTTTTCACTGTTTAGAATTCTGTTCACAGGTCCAGGTCTTCTGCCTTCTAATAGAAATGTTTAAATGATTTAAAAATACAAGTAAGTTTATCTATTTGCTGTGTTGATAGACAAACTTACACATACTTTCTAAATGCTCCAGCATCTACAAAGAACTCCAACAACCCAGTAAGAAAACACAAAACAACCCCAAGAAAGTGAGCAAAAGATATAAACAGAAACTTTTCAAAAGAAGATAGGTAAATAACCAATAAACATATCCAAAAATGTTCAATGTTACTAATCATCAAGAAAATGCAAATGAAAACAATAAGATATCTACCTGCCCCTGTTAGAGTGGATTTAATTTAAAAGTTCAGAAACAATAGACTGTGTGGGAGCAGATAGAAAAGACTGCTTATATTCTCTTGATGGGAATAAATGAAGTATGATCTCATGGAAGAGTACGAAGATATCTCAGAGAATTAAAAGTAGACCTACCATTTGATCAATGCCATCGCTGGGTATTTACCCAAAGAAAAAGAAATCATTTCATCAAAAAGACCCCTGCACTCAAACATTGCAGCAAAATTCACAATTGCAAAAATGTGGAATCAACCCAAGTGCACATCAATTCATGAATGAATTAATAAAATGTGGTATATAAAGAGGGTGCAAAAATAGTATACATGTTGTACTCAAAGAAAAACTATACTAAAATTGTATTACTCAAGTCATGTTTGAGTTCTGCAGTTACAAGAAATAAAAGATACAATATACAAGATAACAAATGCTACTGGTATATATTGAGAATTACAATTTAATAAGTTTTTTCCTTCTTAAAATTGTGTCCACTTTTTTTTGGCACCCTTGGTATACACAATATACCCTCATAGAGCACTACTCAGTAAGGAAGGATGGTTTAATGTTTTTTGCAACAAATTGGATGGAGCTGGGCACCATTATTCTAAGTGAAGTATCTAAAGAATGGAAACACAAACACTACGTGAATTCACTATTAAATTGGTACTAACTGTACACAAGGGTAGTGAACCTCAAGGAAATTCAAGTGGGGGGAGAGGGAAGGAGAAAGAAGGGGCCAGGCAAGGCCCTACCTAATGTGTACAATGAACAGTATCCAGATGCTGCCCACATTTCTAACTCTGACTCAAACATTACAAAAGTGATCCATGTAACCAAAAAATTTGTACCCATATAATATTTTGAATATATATAAACATACAATATTTGTACTCATATCATAATATTCTTTGTAATAAATAAGTAAATAGACAATGTGAAGGATTCATAACCTAGATGACTTGTCCAACATCATTGATCCAGGGAGACAGACAAGAATCCAAATGTACTATTTCTGAATACATTTTTCTTCCTATTATTAAACCTTGCCTCTGTTCAATACATTTTGAATTTATTCTTTATATTTTGGCACCCTGTTGCTGACTTATTTTAGGTTCAACTGATAAAGAAGTAACATTTCAGAAGTGTTATGATTTACCAGTGTTGTCATTTCTAAGTATTTGTCAAAGAACCTGGTAAGTAAGTGACTTTTTTATGCTATAAATGTGAAGATGATCATGTGATCATTTGGTTTCGTTGTTCTAATGTATGTTATAATTCACTACTTATAACCTTGTCAATTTAAATTTGCTGATCATTCATAAAGTGAAAGTTTTGTTTTAATGTCTTTATTAACTTTATTAACTGTATTCACTGTTACAGGCAAAACCTATTAAATGCAGAATACATGTGTCTACATACAATAACTAAGAAAATGCCATGAAGGCTACATTGAATATTTTGATGAGAATATTTCAGATTGTATATGAAACCAGATCATTGTACCCCTTGATTGCACAAATGTACACAGCGATGATTTAACAATAAAAAAAATAAATAAATAAAAATAAAAAAGAAAAAGAAAGGCAGGAATCAGGACCAATATAGCAAGGTCACTCTAGAAAATTAGTTTTCCCTGATCCAGTTTATAAATTCAGCTTTGATCCTTGTAAATATTCTATTTTCCTAAATAATATTGATAAGTCTTTAGATGTAACAAAATATAGAAGGATTTATTTTTATGGGAACAAATGTATCACGATAATAAAACCAGTTTTCACAAGGAGTGTTTGAGTCCATATTAGATTTTAAACTGATAGCGGGGAGTAAACAGACATGTCCCATATAATAAATTTCATCTTAATTCAGCTTTTAAGTAGCTATGTTAATACATATCTGCTAAGTCTTTTCACTTTTAAGTCCTTCTAGTAAGATAGCAATATTAATTTTCTTTAAGAATAGTAGAATTTCTGAAATAGCTTTTCTGAGCAAGCAGTTCTGAGGCATTTATTTTAATATACAAGCAAAAAAGAAGCCTGAAACGATGGGAATTAAACAAGAATTAGGACATCTACATTTATTATTCAATTTCAACATCATTTTGCAGGATGAATTGGGATAAATCACTTTATTTCTTCACAATTTTAATTTTATGCCTGTAAAATAGGAAGGCTATTAGTGTTTTCCAGATATTTCTCATAAATCAGATTTATGAACAGACAATGAAATGTATAATTTAAATTCAATATATTTAAACAGACTATTCTAATGCCAGCTTACTCCCAAATTATGCTAGGCCACTTTGGAAATAGATTTAAATTTTGCAGATTAATATATTTTCCTTGGGTAGGAAGTCACATAATTGAACAATTTGTTGGGCAGTGTCAAAATGAATTTTATCTTATAATATAGAGTATAACTCATCCACTAATGTAGCTGAAATATTTTATAAAAAGGGATTCATGTCTTGGAGGAACTTCAGCCATTAGCTATGAATCCCTTTTATAAAAGTTACAATCTTAAAAACAACAACAAACAAAAAGGATCAAATAAACAAAACTCAATTACTTTAAAAGGGTGCCTATCTGAGATCAATTCCTTATCCAGAAACCTAGATAGTGTTATTATTTGACAAATTTATAATCTGGCATCAGCCTGAATCCCAGCCTACAAATATATTTACAATAACATAGGACTGTTATTAAAATATTCAATAAATTATTCTACCTTGCCACAGGAAAATCACAATGACATGAAACCCCAAATGTGCCACAGACTCCTTGTGTCCCACTTGCAAGGAAAACTTCCTATTTTCAATCCCTTTCCATACAGAGTTCTCTGTCAACTTCTTCCTGGAATCCGTAATAGTAACTTGTGGGTATTGGTCAACAGTTTAACTATCCAGATCTTCTTTTTGTTGTGGTTATGTTGACAACTGCTGTACCACTTAGTGTTGACTGGCCTCTGCTGGTACCCTAAGCTCTCTTCTCATGGGGTGATTTGATGCATTCTAATCTTTCAACCATGCAGAACGTGTATCACCACAAGTATCCTATATAGAAACAGGGCTCCTAGAATTTCACCTCCAAATTCACAGCTGTTCTACCAAAATCCCAATCTCCAGCACCGGTGTCAGGTGAGAGATTGCTGCAGAGAGGAAACAGATGCTTCCATTTATAGTTTATCTTCATATGGTTTCTCAGTTCACTCAAGAGAAGGACCATTGTGCATTTACAAGGTGACATCACCTTCTTTTTTAAGCTTCGAAAATGCAACTATACAAAGATTTATTTTTAATTAACATGATACAAAAGAAATTCTCCTCAATTCTAGTGCCATTTCTACCTTTAACAACAACAACAGCAACAAATTGAAGGGTCTACTCTTTCTTCTAGAGAGATACCTCTATAATTTATCAAGCACTAATAAAGTCCCATTTCTTATGCTAAGTTTTTCTACATACTTCCTGTTTATCCAATATAATCACACTGTTTATGGCTAATTTCATCCAAAAAGGGGGGAGTTAGATATGTGAAATAATTTGCTCAAGGTCCCACAGTTAGTGTGTAAGAGACATTAATTTGATTTCAAAATTTATTTTTTTAAACATCATCTACATGTCAGACAGCTAGTCCTTGAAATGTATCTTTATTGGTGCTGGTCAATGACTTTAAGAATAATAAAATTTGTCAGTTCAGAGAAAAAAAGATGGTTACCAGTCTCTTCCTCTGGGTCTGCATTTCAGAGTCTTCTAGGCTATTCCCAGCAGGAAGTTAAAAAGGCCCTGATTTGTATTGTTTGGTGGTAATTAGCAAATATCCCAAAAGTGTTGCACGTTGGGACTGGCTCTCTTTTATTTCCTTTTTCCATCACCATGTGAAGAGACCAGGCTATACTTGTGAAGGGTGAGAAAACACCGGGAGAGAAGACATTAGCCACCTCGCCTTATCAGCTAAGAGTGCAGACATATGAATGAGGCCCTCCTAAAAAACTCAGCCCCGCAAAATGGTCAAACCACAAGAATAACCACATCAACTCCCCAAAATGTGCAAAATAAGAAATGCCTGTTTTAAGGCAATAGGTTTTGAAGTGGTTTGCTAGTCAGCAAAATAATCGATGCGGAAATTACTATTGTGATGTTCATTTAGTATTTGAAGACCTATTATAGAAAGCAAAATCACTTTAAGCTATTAAGAATAGAGTATAGATGTCTTACCACAAGAAATAAGTAAGCGAGGTGATGGTTATGTTAATCAGTTCGCGGTAAACATTCCACATTGCACATTGTACCCTATAAATGCATTCATGCAACAAGCATTTCACATCAGTACATTCTACCCTATAAACGCATTAATGTACACAGTTATGATTTAATAAAGAAAAAGAAAACCTCTTCAAATTAAAAAAAGATGTCTTTGCACGTGTCATTAAATGCCATGAATTAGCAAATAATGTTTATTCTTATAATGATATAAAATAATATTTTGATTTAGTACTATAGCATTTCTGAAAGAAAAAATTTGGCACAAAGTTTCAGTAATTCAAGACCCCAAATCCCTTTGAGAACTTGGCTACCTATTTTGTTCCAGCATTTCCTATCAAGGTTAATTGTTCTTGTGTGCTAACATGGCTAACTGTCAAATTTTCCTGATCATATTTCACCACAGCCTCCTTGAGAAACACAGACTCTCATGTCACATAAGGTAAGCAAAGTTCAAATGCTTTGAATATTTGACAGGTTCATAGTGTAAAACTATGTTTCCATTTTTCTTATTTTTGTATGATTTTTAAAAAATGTTTTAAGAAAAGAGTAAATATTTTATAGTTGATCTGAACATATATAAGTGGAAAAATACGGATATTTTACTAAGAATCATAATCTTACATGAAATACAGCTTAATTTTGAAGATGTCACTGAAAAAGCACACTGTTGTAATAATAGCACTTTGGAAAAAAGGAGATAAAATCTCTTCCATGTTTTGAAACACATTTAGTTTTAAATATAGTAGAATTCATAGTCCCGTTAATGAAAAGAAAGAATGGTCCACTAAACAGGGCTGCACCTGTGGCTCAGTGAGTAGGGTGCCGGCCCCATATACTGAGGGTGGAGGGTTTGAACTTGAACCCAGCCCCCACCAAACTGCAACAAAAAAATAACTGGGCATTGTGGTAGGCGCCTGTAGTCCTAGCTACTCTGAGGAGGCTGAGGCAAGAGAATCTCTTGAGCCCAGGAGAGCTGGAAGTTGCTGTGAGCTGTGTTACAGCACTCTACTGAGGGGTGACAAAGTGAGACTCTATCTCTAAAAAAAAAAAAAAAAAAAAAAAAAAAAGGAAAGAAAGCAATACAAGGTGTTCCTAAGGTTACCACACATAGAAAAAATGGGAAATTGTAGTTAAGTGTACCTTTCTTTATAAAGTATTCATTACAAAATTTTACAAAGAGGTGGCAAACATGTAGGGAATATTCTGTAGATATTTGTAAAATTTTGCAATAAACATTTTATAAACAAAAGTACAGTTAGCTACAATTTCCCATTTTCCTTTTGTATTGTAACCTTAGGGGTGACTTATGGAACACTCTGTATAAGTGAATTTTAGAAATAAAACTTCTGAAATATCAAAATTATGTAAATCTTTCAGAGTTACAAATAAATTAAATTTTCTTTCTAAAGCGATTCTCTGTAAATTAGAATTTCTTTTAAGTTACCCTTATGAAAATAATGCCAGTGCTATCAATCTCCTGTTTGGGGAAAATGATTGTTGAGCACTATTCCCAAGGCAATGATGCTATTGTGATTTTAAATAACTGTTTTTTTATGAGCATTTTAATTAATACTTTTCTTACTAAAGTATTTTGCGTGTAGGTCTTCCCACTTCTTTAACTCTGTACAGGCTTCTTTTATACAAAACTTCTACGAATGTGATTGATGATGGCTAAAACTTTTAATAGTTGCACTCTAGTAATTTTTATGGAAATTATATTCAAAGGAGTAAAAACTTAATTTACTCATCCATCATTAAGTCATTTCAGTAAAGACACAGCTTTTTTTCATAGATGATGTATTTTTGAGCCCTTTACTGAGTAAAAGTGAATGTCTCTAAGAATGAAAATACCTAAATATGTTGTTAATGTATGTTTCTGACTAATGTTAATATTTGTATGGGTATATGCATATTTGTATTTAAATGTTTCTGAAAATTTACTCAAACATATTTTAAGAAATGTTAACAAATGAAATCATAGAATGCAACACATGTGACAATGTAAAATGCAAAGAGTACACAGCAGAGGAGAGGATATCGTCAGCATTCTAGTTCCTTTATACATTGTCTCCTTACTACTTTCATTAAATAAGTTATATTTCTAATTTAGTTTGTGATTCCCAAAATTCAGATCGCATGATTTTTCTCTTTGACATCATTTCTGATCTGCCTGAGCATGGTTAATCACTTCTTATTTTTTGGCACTAGTATGATAATTTTTCAGTAAATAAGATAAATAAGGATGATTAATGAGTACATTTCTAATCCAATTATTTGCATCTTCTAATGGCATGGGAGAGTTATCTAATTTTGTATTTCAAGCACCTAACAGAATCACTCAAAAAATCTACAACTAAACATTGTTTAAAACAATTTTATAATTATATGTATACACACATATAAAATATATATACACATATAAAGATATAATATATATGCATGCCTTTATATATAAAGGTATGTAAAATATAGTCTTGAAATGTTAAACTAAAGAAATTATAAAACTAACTTGATTTTCCCTGATTTTCAAGGAGAAGAAAGCATGTTGAATCTCTCCGCTGAGGAGAAGGAAGTACACCAACATTTTTTTTTTGCAGTTTTGGCCAGGGCCAGGCTTGAACCCGCCACCCCTGGTATATGGGGCCGGCACCCTACTCCTTGATCCACAGGCACCACCCAGAAGTACACCAACTTTTCATGAGAAAAAAAACTTTATTCCCATTCACTATTCTCTGAAAGGAATATCACATAGTTTTCAATTTTTCTACAAATGAAAAAAGGATATGAATTAGAGCCTCAAAATCGCTTCACACTTTATACTTTTATAATTTTAAATTATGTGCTTCATAGTCCATGAATAAAACTAGCAAACAGTTGCCAGTCTTGGATTGCAGCTTTCAGTAAATGATAGATGGACCAAACACAAGTAAACGTACTGGGAATAGATTGTGTAATTTTGTGCTTTTCAGAAAAATGTATTTCTATGAGTTATTATATTTAAATGATTTCAGTTAAGATGATATTTTTAATATTTCTCATTAAGTTAATCAGTTTTTGGTTAATCTCAGTAACATTTGAATTTGGGTCAAAATGAATCTCATTCATCACTATTTCAATACTCAGTGCGTTTTTCCTCTAGAAATCTAATGAGTATTAACTTCTTAAAAAAAGGCTTTTAATACAAACGTTGAAATAAAGTAAAGTGGACCACAAATATCTGGACTTATTTTGGGGAAGGAATTTTTTTCCTTATGTTAGTGGAGAAATTGATTTCATTTTCATCCACTTTTTTTCTCCAAATAATCTTTATCCTAAATACACAGAGAAGAAACAACTCTCTGTTGTTTTATTTTTCCTTCAAGAAGCATCAAATATTGTTTCCTTTGGTTTTATGTCATCATTTTATATCTGCAGCTAAAACACGTATTTCAGATTTTTAAATCTGATGCATGAGAAAGAGCTTTTAATTTTGCCAAATTTTAATTTTTTTAATAGTCATAAAGAAAATATGACCTTTTTTTATTAATTCAAATACACATAGATCCTGAATAAATTATGCATAGGTGGGGTGCAATGTGTTCATTTTTTTTATGCAATCTGACATGGTTACATTAAACCAATCAACATAGCTTTGTCTCATTTACTTGATTATTGTGTTAAAATCACACTGAAAAATACTTAAGTGAATAATAGTCACCAACTGTAGAGAAATTTTTTTAAAATTCAAAGAACAGCAGAAAATTCCAACTGCAGAGGTTTATGCACGATTGTGTTTCACTTACATACATAGACTTTGTTCATAAAAGAAGGTATCAATGGCTATGGGTGTTCTTTAATCTTCTGATTCTCAGAAAAACTACAAGGGGCAATTTTTTAATAAGTGTGATCTTCTGCACAGTGCTAATTTAAGTTACTAAGCATTAAGGAAAAAATACTTAGGCATATTAAAATTTTAAAGATTTTATCTGAGCAGACACTGATTCATGAATCAGGCAATTCTAGGGCTGAAGAGGCTCAGGGATTCATTGCAGGGACTCAAGGGGAATATGTTTCTAATTTATTTCTGAAAAAAAGACAAAAACAAAACAAAAACAAAACAACCCTCTATTTGCTTGAGACAGAAAGTCTCTAGTTAGAGATTAGTTGGCAGTTTCTGATTGGTTAAGTTTAAGTTTTGTTACACTGTTTACAGGAGTGGGGTTTGGGTTTATTTATGTAGAAACTCATCACATCACCCATTAGACGTGAAGGTGAAAGCTACTCAATTAATTTTTTTAAACAGTATATAAAGCCTGATGAAACTCTGCATGTTCTTTGCGTGTTATTTTCAGGACTCCTTTCCCTCCTTTTATTTTGCAGTTCTTGGTCAGTCACAATGCAGGAAATTCAAGAGAACATAAATAGTCAGTATGTTACTTTGAATGGAATGACTGACAAAGTTTGAGAGATCACTCAAACTTGACATAACACAAACTAAACTTATTAGAAATAACCATACCTGACATCAACCTCAAAAATGTCATTGAGCCTCCATGTTTCATCAAAGAACACCAGTTTTTAGGCAATCACTTGAACTAAAACCTAGAAGTTATTTTCAACTTCTTTCCAAATAAGACTCAACAATTTGGTATAAGCCCTCACCTTTCACCAATTTTGTTGTCATAGACGGTTCAGAGCAAGAGACCTACACAGAAGATGATGAAAAATTAAACAAAGCAGGTATTTTATTCACAGAAAAAAATAATTTACATTTGTTTTTGCACAGATAAAAGCTTATATATTTTGATTTAAATACTCCAAGGTGTTTAATTATTTCACACACCTATTTATGCTAAAGTGTTCTTGAAGCCTGATACTCAGCACAGTAGTACAAATCTTTGAGGCAACTGAATAGAAAGTCGAATCACTTTAATCTTCCTTTCTCTCTAGAATTAGCTTCTATGCCTTTGATACCTTTCCTTTTATGAATGTTTGAATCTTTATCTCATTTAACTCTAACTTTATGCTCATTAATATTAATAGTTTTATCAGTTATATTGTGGTAAAATTTTAGGACGTTGACTATTTTATTTTCACTTTTGCAAATTTAATGACCTATCACAGATATACCATGACTTAAATTTATATTTATATCTATAAATATATTCTCATTGCTTTCTTTGAATAGATAAAAAGTCACCTTTTTTCCAAAGATCATATTATAGATCAAAATACTTTTAAATCACTGATTTGATAGTGAATGAATGTAATGAAGTTGCATGTTGACAAATTGTTCCCCAGTCTTCCAGTAACTATAAAACATAAAGTGTAGTGATGAATGCTTTTCCTAATGTTATATGAACTTCCTATGTTGTAGAAAGTGGTGCATTTTTCTCATCCTAACCACAAGAAAAACATTAAATATCTACAATGTTCTAACTTTTAGCCATCCCATTAGAAAGCTGAGTAATGCAGAAAACCTGGTGAACTAAAGACCCCTGGGAAGAAAAAAAGGACACATGACCCCCTTCATCTTTAGCAGAGCACAGGAGGAAGAATAGGCTGCCTGATTAGTAGATAAGACAAAAAGAACTGAAATTGTCACATTTTCTTAAAAGACCAGTTTGTATGGACAGTTTGAATCTCTGAGAGTTCTCACAATTTTTTCCCCTGAACTGACATTATCGAATTAAAAGCATTCATCCATTCTACAACAGTTTCAGCACTTCTGAGTGTTATATTAAGAAATGCCACAGGAATCGGGTGGAGTTCAGACTTCACTTCCAGCTTCCACAGGAGAATTACTGATTTCATCTCTTTGGTATATCTTATAAAGCGTGGACCCTAATTTTTCATAAAAACACAGTGAGGACATACTTAAATAAAGATATTTGAAATTTACCCTCAGAGATTCTGATTAAGGATTTCTGAAGTTGAATATGAGAATCCTTTTAAAAGAAGTACAGGGTGACTCTAAAGTCCATAGTTGTTTTATCATCCTGGGAATCTGCATGTTACCAGGATCTGTAGTATTAACAGGGGCCATGGTATCTCCTTCAACAACACCAAGCAAGCTCCATGGACACTCACTCTTCCATGAGGTTCATTCCATTGCTCTTTCCATTTCTGCGGGCATAATGCCAGCATAAACAGTCAACTTTCCTCATCTTGTTCACTAAAATACTATCCTAAATCCTCTTGACAGTAGTTTTGTTCTTCCAAAACATTTCATGCACACTTTACCTTCCACAGCTTGTTTCATGATGCTCCTGCATTCAATAACATTTCAAATCCTTCTAATTTCTATTTTGTAAAGTTCAGACTTGTCATTCAAACTCTTTTATGATCTAAACTTATCCTGACTAATCAGTGTTATGGTATCATCTTCCTTTTGCCTGGAATGCCATGATTTGTAACTGTTCCTGGAAATATTCTACTAAATTCCCTCATCTTTAACTTGAATACTATCCCCTCTATGCAGTAATTTTCTTTTATTTATTTATTTGTGTTGTAGAGACAGAGTCTCACTTTGTCGCCCTAGTTAGAGTGCTGTGGCGTCACAGCTCACAGCAACCTCCAATTCCTGGGCTTAGGTAACTCTCTTGCCCCAGCCTCCCGAGTAGTAGGGACTACAGGTGCCCGTCACAATGCCTGGCTATTTTTTTGTTGCAGTTTGGCTGGGGTCAGGTTTGAACCCCACGGTATATGGGGCTGGCGCCCTGCCCGCTGAGCCACATGCACCACCCTATGCAGCAATTTTCAATGCCCTGAAGTATAAGTCAAACTTTTACAGCATTTATGAAAATGTCTATCATGTGTACTTTACATAACAATTGGTTGATAAACATTTAATGAATGATAAAAAGTTTATATTGTTAGCTCCAATGACTCATTCACTCCTCTAGCCAATTAATTCTTTAGCCATGTAGATTTTTTAATGTAATATTTATTGAAGTAAAAAATATGTAGAGAAAAATAGACTAAACCTAACTGTGCATCTAAATAAACTTTTGCAGAGTGAACACACTGATGTAACCAGAACTCATATCAGGAGACAGCACAGGACTAGCAGCTCAGAAGCAGCCTCGTGGCCCCTTCCTGTTTCCATTTCCCTCAAAGGTAACAATTAACTTGACTTCTGACACCATAGATTAAATTGCCTGTTGGTAAACCTAACATAAATGAATCAGGCAGAAATGCACTGTGGAATGTTCTGCTTCCTTTGCTATGTATTATGTTTGTGAGAGTCACCTATATTGATGCATTTCAGCGATTTTTAAACATTAATCTCTACACAGCAATCCATTGTGTAAAAGCACTACGACTTATCTACTTTACTGGCATGGACACTTGAATTGTTTCCAGTTTTTTACTGTTTCTGGTAATCTTACTAGTTTCATTTAATATGTATCTTTTGGTGATATAAACACCAAAAGAATACATCTAGGAGTGGAATTGCTGATTGAATGCTAACAATTTTATTTTCTAAATATTTCATTAATACATTCTCTCTAAAGTACTTCTACTTCCTGAATTAAAAAATCATATATTGGTCAAAATGGATGCCATAATATTTTTCAAAAGTATTTGATGTTATAAAAATTTTATTTGTACATGTATTTGTGCAAAGATTTAATCAGTTAACGATTAATATAACCTTGATGCTATAGTAAAGATAAAAACATTTCTTAAAATGCATTTAGAAAATTACTTTGTTATTAGAAGTAAAAATGTCCCTGTATTTCAACGATTATTTCTGGCCCATTACCCCAATATCAAAGTTTATTATCTCAAGTGCAATTCGTCTTAGGAGTTTCCAAAATGTTTACTTTTCAATAACTATTTTCAAGAGTATAAATAATAATAACCAGCTTCAACTTCTACTTTGTAATTAATAGAGCAGTTCCTATCAATAGCCACTGGGAGGTAGCACATGTTTTGTTTTCGTTACATAAAGTGTAAAGTTATGAACTATGAGTTTATATTAATTGAAATTAGTAATAGGATTATTATTGGAATTAAATTTATGTTAACATATATAATTAATGACTATGGGGAAATTGGTTAGCAGCAAAAAGCTAAGCATGCAAGAAAGGAAGTAGCCATGTTTTATTAGGAGGTCAAGTATTTTCCAGTGAGAAAAATACATACAGTGCTAAATACTTGAATATTTTGCTGTCTTCATGACTTTATGAAAAACTGAGTAACAGAAATTTTTAGTCCTCTCTATTTTCAATTTGAAAACAGTTTAGAAATAAAAATAGTTATGGCTACATGCCTGAGTTAGAAAATAGCATCCAATTTAGGAAACTAATTTATAGGCCTGCATACATATCCCAGTGGAAACAGATCTCTGTTCTGCATAGATTTGCTTTTAATAACCATTAAATTGTGACTGTTGCTAAAGTGCATTACTGGAAATTGAGACAGTATAGATCTATCAGAGATTCATCCCAATAAATAATTCTCTGTTCTTAACATCCTATTTTTAGCTTTATTAATATGGAAATTGATCTGAAAGCATTTTTTTCTGTAGATGCGAATACCATTGAAAATGTCCACTGTTTTAACTTGTTGCCAATTTTAGATACGTCAAATAAAAATTTTTCATCAAAAGATTTAGGGTTAAGTTTGACTAATGTTGAATTCCAATTCACTTCTATTTTTAGTTCCTAGGTATACTTTAGTGATAGTGTGTATAGTAGAGAAGTTTTTATAAAATAATAATGCATAAACCTCATCAGAAAAATTACCCAATTAATTCATCAAATACAAGGAATTCATGATTTTCTGCATGCAGTTTTTAATTGAAATGATATTAATAAAAATAGGTTATTATTAATTTAATTATGAAAATTTCCTATACTATAATCAAGATAAACCACCTCCTGGAAAAAAAAAAAAGCAGAAGAATAAAAAAAGAGCAGAAATAAAAGAAAATTTCATTTGACTGCTTGTTAGTCAAAGGGAGAAAAGATCTCCCATGAGCCATGATTAAGAAATTTCAGTGTACCTTAAAGTAATATTTAAAGTCTCTTTTTCTATGACTTAGCAATTGTGAATAGGGCTGCAATAAATATTAAGGTACAAATATCTTTGTTGTGACATGATTTTTGATCTTCTGGGTATATGCCCAGTAGAGGAATTACAGTGCCCATCGATCCACAAATGGATTAATAAATTGTGGTATATGTATACCATGGAATATTATGCAGCTTTAAAGAAAGATGGAGACTTTACCTCCTTTGTGTTTACATGGATGGAGCGGGAACATATTCTTCTTAGTAAAGTATCCCAAGAATGGAAGAAAAAGTATCCAATGTACTCACCCCTACTATGAAACTAATTTAGGGCTTTCACATGAATGCTGTAACCCATTTGCAACC
>CAUYPK010115607.1:0-49375 GCA_963574355.1 Loris lydekkerianus | reverse complement strand
AGGTTGTACCACAAATGGTATAACGCTTGTGGTTGTTGGGGGTGGGGTTGGGTTTGGGGGTGGGGCAGCCGGGGGAGGTAGAGGGGGGAGGTAGAGGGGGTGGAGTAGATGAGGTGGCAGAGGTAGAGAGGGTGGGTGGAAGAGACCTGGCAGAAACCTGGTTCAAGTTGGAACAGAGCAATCATAGCCGGGACAGATGGCTCTGGCATGCAAGAAGTCTTTGGAATGGTTTTAGCTGTGTGGCCACTAGTACTGCACACACTCACGGGGTATGTTTCTGAGGAACTAAAGCTGATCTCTTCTTGCTAGGCTGACTTCAGGGGAAATAGTCCCTCCTATCCAGCCGGTTGTCCTTCAATCTGGCCTGGTGGCTGGAAACCTGTGAGATGGCCCTTCAGCCAGGAATGCAGCCCTGGGCCCATCCTTAGGGAGGTGCTAAGGTCACTGCACTTTGAACTTTAATTTCTTTTCTTTCTTTCTTTCTTTTTTTTTTTTTTTTTTTTTGAGATAGAGTCTCACTATGTCACCCTCAGTAGAGTGCTGTCACAGCTCACAGCAACCTCAAACTCTTGGACTCAAGCAATTCTCTTGCCTCAGCCTCCCAGGTAACTTGGACTACAGATGCCTGCCACACGCCCAGCTATTTTTGTTGTTGTTGTCATTGTTGTTTAGCAAGCCTGGGCTGGTTCGAACCCACCAGCCTTGGTGTATGTGGCCAGTGTCCTAACCACTGAGCCATGGGCTCTGAGGGCCCAGTTATTTCTGAGGTAGGAACATCTGGTCGTTTATGAGATAGACTCTACCAGGAAGTCAGTTGTCTCAGTGGTCACATTAATTTATGACACAGGAAATGATAATTTGAAACTGATATTGCAAAGATGGTGTGGGCGATAGGTTTGCTTAAAAATATGCAAAGAAACAGGATTTGAGCTTAATTACTTCTGTCTGAATTACTTAGTCAACTATAAATCCATGCTTTACCATCTTACACCCTCGGTGGACCCCGAAGGGCATGCAGACTGGGGGAAGGGTGCAGAAGGCCTGAGAACAGTCTGTCTTTCCCCTCTTTCAGTCCTTACCTTGAAAAGCTCTGCATATTTTGACTTTTTTTTCTTTTCATATGAAAAAAGAACTGCTTAAAACCCCACCACATTTTCAAAATCTAGAAAATAAAGCCTTCGCAAGGTATTTAAATTCCGCTGGAACAGGAGCTCAGCAGGCTTCCCGCTTCATCTCCCACACCTGACAGTTCCTCAGACTCACCCCAGTGCTCAGGAGCAGGAGAATCACGGCACATTCATTGTTTCGGCACAGCCTGCAGCTTCTCTCACCCAACTCCACTTGTGGAGACCATTGTTCTCCCTCAGATCTGCCTCAAATCTCACTGCCTGTAAGAAGCCTGATGCCTCTGGAGGGGGCTACACAGCTCCACTCTCATGGGCGGATGGAGCTACCTGGCAGCCTCAGGGGCGCAGCCTTAGGGTTCAGCCCATGCAAACCTCCCCCATCCTTACCGTCCAGGAGCCTCCTCCAGCTCTCAGCGTGTATCCACTAATGCCCAGCACAGTGGCTCCCCATCAGTGAAGTCCCACGTGTTGGCTAATGAAAATATACTCAAGGATCTGTCAACTCTTACTTCACTCAACTTAAGAGGCACCATTTAGTCACTTCTTAGAGAAGAAAATTAGTGAGAAATGAATTCGCTAATGAAGAGAGGGATGAAGAATTCAGCCTCTCTAGAATTCACAGACTTTTCAACTGGTTTTGAAAATAAGGAAATGCCAAATTTGGCAAATCAAATTAGCAAATTTAGAAGAAATTACATTGGTCATTGTTACCAGGGTCACAGTGAGACATACGCCCTGGGGACTTCCAAGCAATGCAAATGAGTATGATACTTCTGAAAGTAATTTTGTAAAATGTCTCAAATATTTTTAAATTACACATGTGGCTTTTAGCGTTATATTAGACAATTGGATTTTTTTTAAAAAGCAAAAAAGTTGCCAGGTGGCATTAGCGCTGGGTTCTTGAATTATGGGTGATTTTCATTTAATCTTCAGTACTCTCTGCTTTCTCAAGGAGTATTTATTTCTAATATTTCACTTCTTTTGTGGAGCCTTCCCCACTCTCCCAGACTGGTATTAGATGCATCACCACCTCTGTGCTTTTTCCCTGCGGCATTTATTACAGTTGGAAGTTATGTGCTGTCCGATTGTTTGATTTACGTCTGCCTGCTCAGCAACCCCCCAAGTCCGTGAATCTGAGACCCGTGTCTGTTTCGCTCACCTTTGTGTCCCTAGAGCTTAGCTCAGTGCATTTAGCATGTGATCAGTATTTAATAAAAAAGCTGGTTGGTTGGATGGATGAACGAATGAATAAATGTATTTTTTAAAAAGTCCATTTTCAAAACCTGAGAAGTGTAAGTTGCTATAACTAAATATAAAACTAAGGAAGTCATCGTTTACAAGAAGCATTTGCAGACTTCAGGGAAAGGGTGGTCAAAACAGATTTTGGAAGTGCTGCAGCCATGAGCTCTGTGGCAGGGAGGGCAACAGATCAAGCCCCCCCATCACTGGCTGTGAGCCCATGAACAGTTCTGAGGCTGTGCTTTCTGGGGGCTTTCCCCAGCCGGCCACTGTGTGTGGCTGGGCTACTAAGGCACACCCTTTCCTGGGAGAGGAGAAACTCTTTTGACTGGTGATTTTGGCTCAAGGCCTCCCGCAGACCTTGTCAAAACTTCCTTCCTTCTCTCTTCTTCTCAGGGGTCAGACATTCAGCAGACAGAGAGGTCTCCCTGTTACCTCTGGCTCCTTCCCCACTTTCCTTCCCAGGCATGTTCCCCAATAAATCACTTACACATCTTGAGGTTTGCTTCTTAGAGGCTGCAAACAACACAAGATAACATTTGCTTTCAAAATTTAAAAATATATGTTATTTAAAAACATATATTATTATATCATTTATATGTGTATATATGTGTATTTTAAAATGACAAATACACACACACAGTAGAAAGTTCAAACCACACAGAATTTTTAAAGTGGATCTACTCGTATGTGTTAGAAAAGTTGCTCTCTCATCCGTTCCTGCCACCTAATTACCTTCTAAATTCTTATTCCTTTCTCGGAAGTGAATGGATCCCTGTTCTACTCTTCCATGCTGTATAAACCATGCTAATGCTACTTTTGTCACTAAGATTACAGCATGGAATACCAGTCACAACTATGCACATGGGGTGTTATGCTTCATTCTTTCTTTTTTTTTAGAGACAGAGGCTTACTTTGTTGCCCTTAATAGAGTGCTGTGCTGTCACAGCTCACAGCAACCTCCAACTCCTGGGCTTAGACGATTCTCTTGCCTCAACCTCCCAAGTACCTGGGACTACAGACGCCCACCACAACGCCCGGCTATTTTTTGTTGCAGTTTGGCCGGGGCTGGGTTCGAACCTTCCACCCTCAGTATATGGGGCTGGCACCCTGCCCACTGAGCCATAGGCGCCACCCAATGCTTCATTCTCTTTATGGCCCCACAGCATTAATTGCATTTAACTGTTTCCATGTTGATAAACATTTATTTCTAATCTTTTGCCATGACTACTGTACTATTGTATATTTTCTTTTGCTGATTTATGATTATATCTGTGGGATAAATTGCTAGAAGTGGACATACAGGATCAAAGGGTGAGGACATGCTTTCACCACTAAATTGCTCTCCATAGAGGTTACAGCAATTTATACCCTACCAGCATGACGTCACACCCTTCCCAACACACAGTCCTCAATCTTTGAATCTTTGCCAGTCTGACGGATTAAAAATAGAGCTTTGCATTTTTCTAATGAAAAGTGAAATCAAGAATTTTTTCATACTTGTAGGAACCATTTTTATTCCTTTTCCAGGAACTATCTATTCATAGTTTTTGCTCAATTGGACTTTTCCATGTGCTAGATTTTTCTTAGAACTCGACTAGTTTTTTCTTTATGATGTTTCGAATTTTTTTTTTTAATTTCAAGACTTGTTGTAATTTATCATTCTTTTTCTTTTATGGCTTCTATATACTGAGTCATCCTCAGTCCTTCACTCCAACATTATTTTTTTAAATAATCTAAAAAAATTTCTAAAAATTCATTTTTAAAATATTTTTTAAATTAACAGAAAAATTCTCCTATGTTTTCTTATGGCTTCCTCTCTAGACATCTTTTATAATCCCTGGAATTTGTGAATGACAGGACAGTCACTTTCATAATTAAGTTATGTTCTTTGCCACAACTAACTTTTAAAAAGGGAGCTTATCCTGGTGAACCTGACCCAATTACATAAGATCTTAGAAGAGAATGGCTGAAGCAGGACTAAAACCAGAGGCCAGGAGGTCAAGACCAGGCTGAGCAAGAGTGAGACCCTATCTCTGTCTCTACAAAAAATAGAGAGGCATGGTAGTACACCTGTAGTCCCAGAAACTCTAGAGGCTGAGGCAGGAAGATGGCTCTAGCCCAGGAGTTTGAGGCTCCAATGTGCTATGATGACACCACTGTGCTCTAGCTTGGGAGATAGAGCAAGATCCTATTTCAGTGAGAGAGAGAATAAGCACTTTTCTGGAGAAGTAGATTCAAAACGTGGAAAGAAATTTCTCCATTGCTGGTCTTAAAAATGGAGAGGCTGATGTGTGGCTAGTAGTGTGGGAGTTCTCTGTGAGTTAACAGTCCTTGGCTGGCAATCAGCAAGGAAATGGGGTCTTCCATCCTAGAACCACAATGAACTAAATTCGGTCAACAAACCGAATGAAATTGGAGGCTGATTCTCCCCCAGTCCATCCTCCAGAATAATGGAATAATGCAGCCTGACCAACACCTGGATTTCAGTCTCCTCAGACCCGGAGCTGAAAACTCTGCCTTGGTATACCAGGACTTCTCACCCACAGAACTGTGAGCTAATAAACAGATGTCGTTTTAAATTACCAAATTTGTAATTTGTTATGTGACAATGGAAAACTAATATATCCCTTTATATCTATTCTTTTTTAGATTTTTTTCCTGGCTAGTAATTATTTATTTTTCTGATAGACTATACAATCAGTTTACTTAATTCTAAAAGAATAGTCTGATAGTATTTTTATTGTCATTGTTTTACATTTATGGATTAATTTAGGGAGAATTAACATCTTTATAATATTAAATATTCCTGCCCCAAAACATAATATGGCTTTCCTTTTTTTTTAAGTCTTCATTTGCATTTAAAAATTTTCTTTACATAGTCCTTGTAGAGAAAATTTAAAAGACTTTAAATTTCTTTTAATGTTTAATGTTCTTTTAATGTTTCTTCTGGCTGGGTGCAGAGGAATACATCTATCGTCCCAGCTACTCAGGAGGCTGAAGCAGAATTACTTTAGATTAGGAGTGCAATACGGCAAGACTCCTGTCTCAAAGCAAACATTTATTTGTTTTGGACAATTTATTTTTTTGTTCCTAAATGTATTTGAGGTCTTTCTTTTGTCACATTCTAACTGGCTATTGTTTTTATATGATTAAACTATTAATTCCTAATGTTAACTCAGTACTATACTCCTTATATAAATTTTTATATTACTTATAATAGATTTTAAATTGAGTCTCTTGAACTTTTCAGGTAAATAATATCATATACAAAAATGATATTTTTTATTCATTCTTTTAAGTTTTTATATCTCTAATATTTCCTTTTATTTATGTTATTATTAACAATATATATTTTTATCTATTTTCTGACTTTAATGAAGCTGTTTTCCTTTATTCTAGATTTTTATACCAATATTTATAGGTAAGACTGGTCTATAATTTTATTTAACTTTTGTTGGGCTTTAATATCAATGTTATATTGGCTTCATAAGAATAATTTGTACCTTTGTTCTCTTTCTTTGTTCTAAAACAGTTTAATAGTATTAGAATTATGAGTTCCTTAAAGGTTTTACAGAATTTGCCTGAGACACTATATGGACCTGTTACTATTTAGCAGTTAGCTTGTTAATAATATTTTCTAATTTCTCTATGTTAATTGGTCCATTTAGACTTTTTTTTTCTGTTCTGATCAATTTTGGCAATTTATATTTCCTAGGAAAACATTCATTTATTTGTGTGGAGTTAAGCAAAGCAGCCATTTATGATTCCTTCAATTTCATGGCTTAAAATTTTGTATGTTTGGGATTTCTTCCTATTTTGATTAAATTAATTGACATGTGCACAGTAAACCTTTTGTCATTTCCCTGCCCCCCAAAAGTTCTTGAATTGATTTATTTTTAGTATTATTATGTTACTATTTTCTAATGTAAAAGTTTAAGCTTTTACCTTTAATATTCTTTTCATCTGTTTGCTTCAGTTTTTTTGTTCTTTTGAACTTCTAGAACTGGCTGCTGAAATTATTTTTTTAATTTATTTTTATTCTTTCTTGTTTACTGACATAAATATTTAGGACTTTAAATGTCTTTCTCAGCACTCATTTAGCTATTTCTCATAGATCCTGATTATATTAATATATGTCTTGCTATTACTTTGTAGATTTTCTATACTTTCAAATTTTCTCTTTGACCAGAGAGTTATTAAAGAGTTTAAATGGTCTAAATAATAATTTTTTTAATATTTCATAGCTGCTTTAAAATTGACTTCTATTTTATGTCTATGCTTATTGCAATAGTACTTTAAAGAAGATATATTCTCTAATATAACATTTGAATATATTTTCATAAAGTCTGCCTTATTAATTATGTTATTTTGGTCTTTAATATTCTTTCTTTTGTATACTTCTCATAGGCTCAGATCAAATAATTGAAATATTCAGCCACTAATATTTTTATTTCTTTCTATTTTTCTTCTATAGTTTTTATTTTACGAATTTGTTGCTATATCATTTACTATATATTTATTTATAGCTGCTAGAGCTTCATTGTAGTTCACACTTTTATCATTATAAAACATCATGCTTTGTCTTGTTCAATACTTCTTACCTTAAACTTAACCTTGTTTGATGCTAGGAATGCCGACCCCTATTTTTTTGTCATTTGCTCTTGCTTTGTATGATTTTGTCAATCATTTGTTTTCAAGTTTTCCAAGACAAATTGTTTTACATTCTATTTGTAGCCCAGGGAGCATGTTAGTTTGAGATTTAATTTGGGTTTTTTCTTTTATCTCAGCAGAAAGACTGGCCACTTCCAACCAGACTACTGGAGCATTCTCCTCCCTGCCCTCTTCTCTCTGCCTTCCACCACCGGTTTCTGGTCATTTCTGTTCTGCTTTCAGCCTCCCTCTCCACAGGCCTCCCATCAGACCCCAGTAAACACCCTCCCAGTCCACCTTGAAATGCAGAACTCTTCCTCCAGAATTGAGAATAAACATGTAAGGTTTATGCTTCTTCTTCAGTCTCACGAGCGTATAACCGCACACTATACACACACATATATAAACCACACAAGATAAAAGTGCACGTATTTGGCCCTTTGAGTGAGTGGCCCAGATGGGACACTGTATTAGGGGCTTTTCATTTGCATAAGCCATTGAAATTGACCTTATTGACCATTTACTTAGAGTACAGAAGAGCCATTAGATATTATGTAGACACCCATTTGAAACATAAAACACTAGCAACAGTTTCTTCATGTGCTGCAAACAGCTGTTCTGATGAAAGTGCATGATAACTAACTGTTCCAAATATCCATTGCTATGTAACAAACTATACCAGAACTTGGCAGTGAAAGACAACTACTGTGTTATGTTCACAGATTCTGTGGGTCAGGGGAGTAGGGGTGGGGGAACCTGCTGCCTTGGAGTCATCTTGTGGCCTCCTGGATCCTTAAGTGCAGCCCACTTGACGCAAATTTTACAGAAGAAGGATTTGGATGAAGGTTTGAACTTGGGGATCTGGAGGGCCGCGTGAGGCCGCAGATTCCCCACCCCTGCTGGGATGGCAACTATTGGCTAGGACTTGAGTTGGGCTCATTATCCAGAAATCATATACCTGAGTTCTCAAGATGGCTGGGACCTCCTCAAAGCTTCATGACGTTGGACTTCTGACATGACAGCTCAGGGCACCAAAGTCAAGTATCCCAAGAGGACGAGGTGGAAGCTGTGTTGCCTTTTATAACCTAACAGCATGACATAGCATAGCATAGTCACTAAATTTTTGCCTTATTCTATTGGCCAGTCAGTCACTAAAATTGGTCAACAAATCATTATGACCCAGATTCAAGGGGAGGGGCATGTATACCCAAGCTGTCAATGGCAGAAGCATCACAGGGTTTGCAGATATGTTTTAAACCCACCACACTCTCACTACTTACCACTGGGGCCTCTCTCACTCTCTCGCTGTCTCCTTCCATCACATACAGTCACACTCACAAGCCTGCATATAGTTCCTTGTTCACACTGGCTATCAGCGTGAGTCATTAAACTGTGCTGGTAGTTGTTGTGGCGATTTTCACTGTAAGCAATAACACCAAAACTTAAAAAGTGAAATATATTAGTTATTGGCCAACAACAGAATGCATAGATATTCTGATTCTTAAACTATCTGCACATATGGACAGAAATTTTGAATGAAGCTACACTCGTCAAAAGCCCAGAGTCCTCAGGAGGGTATAACTATTAAGCATTATACCAGCTGGCTGGCTTCAGAGCCTCCCCAGCTTCCCTTACATTCCCTGTTCCTCAAACCTGCCACGGCTCCGCTTCCTAGCTGTGAAGATTGTGTACCTTCTTCCATAAGGGAATGACACAGTGTCTTCTTTCTCCCTGATCCCATGACTGCTACTTTCACCGCCCCCACACTGACCTCCTCTCCTTTCTTATCATTTTATTTCCTCCACCTGATAATTCGCCTAATGGACATTTATCAAGAATTGATGATGGGTCCATCTCTGTAGGAGATAACAAAATGAACATTCGGTCTGCACCTTAAGGATTAACAAGAAAGCATTAGAAGGGGGCTGAGCTGTAAGTGGCAAAGTAACACATAAGTAAACCTCAGGCAGCAGGCTCAGCCCCCACCCTTCCTCCCCAACCTCCTAGCTAGCAATTCTCCAGTTCTCTTCAGAAATTGGGCTGTCTACGTGCCTTCAGGGCCCTTTTCCTGCTTTATCCAGGCCCCTCCTAGGACGTTCATTTCCTTTCTTGGGTAAGGATGCACAGTGGAAGCAATTCTGGCCAATGGCCCCTGGGGAGGTTTTCTTCCCTCCTGAGGGTAGCCAACCTCCTCAGCCACTGGATCTTATTGGCACATTTAGGAAGCAGCTATCTCATGACCATGAGGGGAGCTATCAACATACTGAGCTTGATATAAGGGAAAGATGGAAAGAATATGGGTCCTTCACGACATGGTTGAGTCTCCGAGTTAACCCACCCTGAAAGTGCAGTACCTCTGGACTAGTGGTTATATGAGGCATTTTCCTTATGGTTTAAGCTGTTTATAACTGTATTTTCTATTACCTCCATCCTAGATAATCCTAGGGGAGAAAATCAGCCTTGAGTATAATAGAAGGAGCAATTCTGAAGGTCTGGCAGCATCTGGAGGCTTCTCCAGAGAGATGAGACACTGATGGGGCTTTGTAGGACAGCTTGGATTTGGACAGGTGGAGAGGAAGGGGGAGGGCCTTCTGAGCAGGGGCAAAAGACTGAGAAGGGTAAAGAGAAAACAAGGTTCACTTATAACTCTTGTGAAGAGCACCGAAATCCACTCTGACCTGGACCCTTGAGAGGCGCTGGCACTCTGAAATGGGAAGACCTGGTGATACATTGGAAACAACTGTATCACTAAGGCTCTAAGCCACCTTGCTGGAGCATTCGCCCAAAGAGCAGGACACAGGAGGGAAGGGCTCTTCCTACCAGAGTAGGGAGAGGTGAGTACCAGAGGTCAAGGATCCGGTCTCAGCAGCTGGCAGGGAGGTCAACGCAAGGCAGACAGATAGGCCCGGCTGCACTAAAGTACTGAAGATCTGGAGGCAGCTGGATTGGCAAAAATATACGAAGGCAAGGCAAACAAAAACAAGAGGAATCAGCATTCTCCAAATCAAGCGAGGTGAAATTGAAGACAGAAAGCACAAGACAAGATGAAGTATGATGTTTAAGAATGATAAATGACAACGAACATCTGGTGGTTATAATACATGCATAATACATGGATGGTGAAGCCAGAAACTCACAAGGCAAAAACTGAAGAAAATATAAAGATAAGAAGAAAAATGCTACTGTTGACTCCCTCGGAGTAGAATTGCTGATCATAAGGAATGCTCAGCTGTGCTAGACACCACTGGTTTTCCAAACTTTTGTGGTCATTTGTTTCCCACCAGCAGAGCATGAGTGTTTTAGATGTCCCAGAGCTTCTTAAACTTTAGTCATCCTAGCACATGTAGAATACTATCTGCTTATGGTTTTAATTTGTGTTTCCCTGATACTAATGAAGCTGAACATCTTTTTGTGTATTTTTTATTTACCATTTGGGTATCCTGTTTTAAGTAAGTTAGTTTAAGTTTTTGCCTCTCCCCTTTTCAAATGAATGGTTGATGGTCTTCTTATGAATATACGAGCAACCTTTACATACTCTCAATACAAGTCTCTTGTCAAATACATACATAGCAAAGATCTTCTCCCACTCTGTGCTTATATTTCCATTCATTTAGTAGTTTCTTTTAATAAACAAAAACTGTATTTTCAATGAAGTCTAATTCAGCCAATTGGTAATTTTTCAATATTTTGAATGGACATTTGCAATATTTTTTGCTATTTTCCCTTAAGACACTTAGAGCATTTTCTGACCTATTTAAAAAATGAGTGCCTACACCAAAGCCATGAAAATATTCTTCACTGCTATCTTTTGGAAGCTTTGTAAATATTTCACATTTACATCTATAATCTTTCTGAAAATGATTGTTGTGTATAGTGTGAGGTAGGGGTCAAGTTCATTTTTTTCTCAAATACGTATCCAACTGACTCAGCACATGGAAAAGAACAATCTTTTCCCCACTGCATTACAGTGACACCTTTGTTGAAAATCAAATAACTGTGTATTCTTCTTGGTGTGGATTTTTTTTAATTTTATTCCAGAGGACTATTTGTCTATAGTTGAGGTGGTATCATTCTGTTTTAATTGCTGTAGATTTATAGCAAGTCTTGATTTGGTAGTGCTAAGAAAATGTTTTTTCTTCTTTAAGACAGACTTTGCTATTTTTAGACTTTTATTTTTCCATATACGTTTTAAAATTAATGTGCCACTGTCTACAAAAGTTGGGCTTTTGATTGGAATTGTTTTTCATTCTCTCAGAAATCCTGTCCCCTCCAAACGTGGCTGCCTTGACATTTCTCCATGCTGTCAAAAAGCTTTATTTTTTAAAACTTTTATGGTTCTTTTTTTTTTTTAATTAAAAAAATTTTTCTTCAGAGATGGGTCTTGTTCTGTAGCCCAGATTGGACTACAGTGGCAGGATCATAGGTCACTGCAGCCTCTAACTGGCCTCAAGCATCCTCCTTCCTTGCATTCTGAAGTGCTGGGATCATGACATGAGCTATGGTTGTTCTTGGTGGGAGGACAGTCTGAAACCAGCCACTCCACTAGAGCCATATGTGGAAGCCCTGTGCAAGCTTTCCTAACACAGTTCTATAAAAAAGAAGTTCCATGGTAAGAAATCTGTATGATAGACTTTAACTCTGTGGACTGTTTATAACTATGTGAAGTTAATCTTTCTGAAATCTTACTTTCTGAAACAAGATCTATTTGTCTGCAATTGAGAGAAGATATGACCACATTGGGTTAAACAAAAAAGTTCATTGGCACACATAACTGAAAAATTCAGGAGGGAGATCATTGCAGTCAAGATTTCAAATAAAGTCTATCAGGTCCAGTTTATCTCCATCTCTCGGTCCCACTTCCTATTTGTTGAAGCCATTCTCCGACTCCTGACCATAAGACAGCTATCAGCAACCTTCCAGGCCCACCCACAGTGGAAAATGAAGGTCTTTGCGATGGAATACCTGGGATAAATCCTGCTGGCTCTCATTGGGTCACTGCCCATTCTTGAGCCAATCACTCTGTCTAGGTAAGTTAGATGAATTAATTAGCTCAGGCCCCGGTCAGGTTTCTGATTGCTGAGCCAGGGTAGGTTCAGCTCCACTAGAAATCCATGGACTGAGAACAAGGTGGCTGGTAGTTCCCAAGCAGGAAGCAGGAGTGTGATTAACAGAAGGAAAGTAAATGGACGCTGGAAAACCAGAAGGGCAAATGTCCACTTCACTGGCCAACTTCAGAGTCTAAATCCACATCATCTTAAGGCCCTGGGACGATCATAGGCTTCCTCTTCTTGTCCTCCAAGGCCACCTTCATGATCCTGTTTCTAGGATCGTGGCGTTCCCCCCCCCCCCCCGCCCTCCACACACACCACCGTGTGCTTTCCACTCATGGGCTCCAGGACACACACACAGAGCTCTTCCACCCCGAGCATGTCCCTATCCCTATGTCCTCTATCTCCTGTCACCCTGGAGCTTTAGCGAGGGTTGGGGTAGGGAGCAGGGGATGAGATGGGCTTTATTCCCACATTGCCACCATTTTCCTTTGCTCTCACTATCTTAACAAGACAAGAATAGGACGCTCAGGCTCAGCTTCCTAATGCTACCATTTCCTTCTACAATTCTGAAAAAGTCACTTCACCACGCTGAGTCTTAATTTCCTCAGCTGCAGATGAGGTCAATGATGTCCACTTCACCTCTTTCCAGGTGATATCACTACAAAGAGCTCATCACAGACGGAGAGTCCGAGGGTGACAGGTCTGGAGACTACATCTTTTTGAATGGCTGTTGAGGTTGCTGGTGATGATTCTGCTAGAGAAATCTTAAAATGCAAGGGTTTTTGTTTTTTTTTTTTTCAAACACTTCAATGATTGTGAAGGTTGAATGAGATATTTTGGAAACATTTGATAGACTCAAGCTCTAGAGAGACACTGAATTGTATTATGGGTCCCAGACAGATCATTGTAAAGCTCTTGTTCCACCCCAGTGTTGTTTGTGTATAACACGTGTCAAGGGTTTCCACTCTGGGGAACAAAAGCACAAAAGTTTCATTCCAGTCCGTCAGCGTCAGCCTAATCCTCTTAAGAGTCGTTGAAGCCTCTCTGAATTGATCAGCAGCAGTCAAGTACCTTCTTAAGGCAGGAGGCTCTTTCAGATTTTCTCGCTGCTCCCAGTTCTGACACACAAACCCCCCACCATTGCCCATGCAGCACTAGGAGCCTGAGATTTTGCCCAGGGTCACAGGGGCATGAAGCGGCTGAACAGAGATCTTTCTAGAATCCACCCTCCCTCCACAGAGCCAACAGGAGCTAAAACTGCAGGATCACAATGGGCACAGGCTGCAGAGGCCTCTGAAAGGCAGAGCTCTGGGACTGTACCCCACTGGAAGAAGAGGGTCAGGGGCTGTGGACACAGGAGGGAGTGGCAGGTCTGGAAGTGGGATTGAGAAAATCAGCTGTGCTTCCTGGCAAAGGTGCATAACCTGGGATTGAAACAATGGGACCAAATGCCCGTTTGTTGTTTTTTTTTTTTCTTTTTTTGAGACAGAGTCTCACTTTGTTGCCCCCAGTAGAGTGATGTAGTGTCACAGCTCACAGCAACCTCAAACTCTTGGGCTTCAGCCATTCTCTTGCCTTGGCTTTCCAACTAGCTGGGACTATAGGCGCCTGCCACAATGCCCGGCTATGTTTTAAAGACGGGGCCTCGCTCTGGCTCAGGCTGGTCTCTAACCTCTGAGCTCAGGCAATCCACCTGCCTCGGCCTCCCAGTGTGCTAGCTAGGATTACAGGTATGAGCCACCAACCCTGGCAAGGATATACTATATTCGTAAAAATTACAGGAGACCTTTAACTTTAGGATGAGTTTAGAGTTGACAAAGTAGTAACAAGTGTCTTAGTTGGTTCAACGTGCTCCAACTGAATACCATAGACTCGGTGGCTTAAGTGACAAATGTATATTTCTCACAGTTCTTGAGGCCCGGAAGTCCAAAATCAAGGCCCCAGCAGATCTGGTATGTGGGGAGCCTGCTTCCTGGTTCACGGATGGAGAGCTGTGTTCTCATTGTGCCCTCACACGGTGGAAAGGGAAAGAGAACTCTCTTCCATCTCTTTTATAAGGGCATCAATACCATTCATGAGGACTCTACCTTTATGAGCTAATCGCTTCCAGGGCCCCACCTCCCAGTACCAACACGTTGGGGATTAGGATTTTAGTATGTGAATTTTAGGGGGACACATTCAGTCTATAGTAACAAGAATTAGGCACCTCAATTCTAAACAATAACAAGTTATCAACCTTGATACATGTTTATCTTTAAAAAAATCTCAAAAGAAGCCTTTGGGAGTCCCTTAAAAATTAGCCACTAACACAACCCTGTGGCCTACTTGCCTCTTTTTTCAGAAAAGATGGCAGAACAGCATATCTCAAATAGTTCACAACTCAAGATTGCAATTCCTGTTCATGACAATTACCATGGACTTAAAAGCACCCATGTTTTAGGTACTAAAGAGCTGAGTAAATTATAAGAGTATCCAGGCTCTTACAGCAATCACATCCTAAGGAAATCACAGCTATCAGCGGAAAGAAGGGAGACATGCACATCAGGCTCCCTATTAGTTCTTAGAATGGCGTGGGAAGCATTTGTTCTGTTGAAAACACACATCAGAAACGGGAGCTTTAGCCCTGGCTCTGCCTCACACCCAGCCCCAGCTTCTGACTGCCCCAGTTCTCAGACCAAAGTCTCCCATCCAGCCCAACTTGGAGATGGGTTTCCCCTGGATCAGGGATTTATTGGACCATGTGTGACAGGGCCTTGTAAAAGATGTTGCTCAAGACATAAGTTCCCTAGTGAACTTGGCCAAAGGGCAACAATAATCCTTAGAGCTAGGAAGGACGGGTTAGGAGCCAGGAGGGAGTCCTGATGAAACTCAGCTGTCATTTGTGAGAAACAGCATGGGTACCCTCCCACAGGTCTTGTCCTCCAAAGTCCAAATAAGCCCTTCAGGATGGTACCCTCGCTAGGAAGGGAATTCACTTTCATGCCTGAAAATGTGGGCATTGTTTCCACCATGTTGTCAGCTTAGGAGGTGAGCTTCGTTTTGCCAATAGCTTTCACTGACAGAGAGTTTATTACTCAGTCATATAAATAGCTGTGTTTTAAAGATAAATTTATTTTCTGCAGATTAGTTCAGCTGATCTATTAGGTAACCAAAAAACCTCTAAAATAAGAAAAGAGAAAAATCTCAACCCTTACTATTACAGCAGTCTTAAAAAAAAAAAAAAAAAAAGTTAAAAAAGGTTACCATATGAATCCAAGGTCACGGAATCTTCCAGTGATTAATTTACTCAGTACAGACTCACACTCCCCTTTCAGGAGCTGCCTCTGAATTTCTCCCTGTCCCTGAAGTCTTTGGTACTTCGGGGTTCCCAGTTGAGAAATGCAAACAAAACATGTTCAGAAGTCTTAGCCAAGCTGTGTGGTTGTGTCCAGACGTGCACGAGGGAAGACCGGCTCTGCGGCAGAGTGGAAGTCTGTGTTGATAAGGGAAAGCTCGGGCCTCCCTCGGTGGCTCCGCTCTCAAACTGCACACCCTGACATGTACTCACACTCTTGTCCCATTTCCAGGTGAGAGGCCTCCCTTAGTGCTCTGATCTCACCTGGTCATTTAGTGCCAGAAGCCCCTGCACTGGTCTCCGGAAGGCCAGGTGCTGCCCCCTGTGTGTCTGACATGGAGCTCACATCTTGCAAGGCCTAACTGCTTCCATTTTTACAGCTAAAGCTACTTCTGTTTAGTTTCCAGACCGTGGCCTCGCCCTGGCCCTGCAGTGAGCCACACAGGCTGTGCATGTCCTCATCCTCCTGGCGGTGCCTGCAAGCCCAAGTGGGTCCTACTTCTAGACCCCACACCCTATCAGGAGAGCCCATGTTTGTGCTAACTTATTTTATTTTATTTTATTTATTTATTTATTATTATTATTATTATTATTTTTTTTTTTTTTTGAAACAGGGTCTTAAGCTGTCACCCTGGGTAGAGTGCCATGGCTTCACAGCTCAAAGAAACTCCTGGGCTTAAGGGATTCTCTTGCCCCACCCTCCCAAGTAGCTGGGACTACAGGCACCCGCCACAACACCCAGCTATTTTTGTTATTGTTGTTGCAGTTGTCATTGTGGTTCTAGCTGGCCCTGACTGGGTTCGAACCCACCAGCCTCAGTGCATGTGGCTGGCGCCCTACCCACTGAGCTATGGGCGCCACCCCTGTGCTAACTTCTTTATCAAACCCCATTCACATTGAGCCTGGAGTCAATGAAAACTCCTAAACCTTCTCCAGCCTGAAGACGTGTGTTCCGATTTCCTAAAATCATCCTCCAAGTAAACAAGATGTGAATTAAGAACACTGCTGTCCCTGGTACAGTTATTGTTAAACTCAAATATAATTCCATCCATTTATCTAAGAGGTTTCATCTAAAAGTTCTGACCAGTCTCAAGATCTTCTAGAACCCCCATCTGCCATTTGTGACTGTTAGCTGCACTCTGTGGGTTGTGGCACCCACAAGCTTCATGGGCCTACTTTTTGTTCCTTTATTTCAGTCATCAATACATTGCAATAAAAGTTGGCTGCGTTTAACAGGAGATGAACAGATGCAATCAAATTGTCTTACAGATTATAGACCTTGGTTGCTCAAGGTCATACAATAGTCCTTTGTACTGTGGAGCTGGCACTGGAACTCTGGCCTCCTGAAGCACAGGGTGGAGATTTTCCCTCAGTGCCATGGGGCCTCTGTATGGGATGCTCGCCTCTGCCAGGCCCGGCCACACCTGAGCAAACCTCATCATCCGCTCAGCAGGTAGAGTCTTACACAGTTTGCAAGGCCAGAAACCTTTATTACCTTGTGTTGGCTGACACGGAGAGCTGTAGCTAACAGTTTCTCTTCATGAACATTTACTTCTAGACTTCAAGGGTCTCTGACCAAATTTAGCTACATCCTTCTCCCCACGTACCCACAGCAGCAGCCTGGCTCACCACAGTGGGATGACCCTGGGCAGACGGAGGCATTGACTTGACTCTGAATGCTTGTTCTACCACGCTTAATTCTTTGACCTTGTTTGGCATGAACCATTTAATTTCCCTGAGCCTTGGTTTTCTCACCAAAAATAGAGGACCATACCACCCTGTGTTATAGTGTTAATCTGAGTCTCAAAGGAGAGACTAAATCTATAAATTTCTTTTGAAAACTCTCCAACGCTTTGCATGGCTATATTGCTATTATCAAATGGGTAATGGAGAATTCCAAAGTGAGTCGGTGCCAATTAAAATTCCTTTGTAAAACAGTTCATTGTATCCTAACCTATTTATTCATTTCTTTCTCTTTTTCTCTCAAAGTCCCAACAAAAACTGAATATTAAGAATGCATGCAGGCAAAGCATTGCATACGAATTAACTATTCAATGCTCTTTAGTGACTTTGGCAGGGAAATGATACACCTATTAAAATACCCCAGTCAGGGCTGGCACATACAGTGCTGATAACCCCAGCAGGCAACGACCTTGGCACCATTACAAGGACAATATTTTCAAATGGATGAACTATTCCTGAACAAAGTGTCCAGTGTACTTGGAATAAACAGGCTTTTCATCAACCAACCCTGTACGTTTTCTGTTTCCAACAATCTTTCCAAGAGATGGTGTGAGAGCATGGGGTGCCAGAAAGCAGCACCCCTCAGCCACCTGCCCTGTTTTGCTCATCCTCCTTAAGAATCCTGTGACTAAAGCCAGGGCCCAAGGCACATGCCTATAGTCCCAGCTATTCAGCAGGCCAAGGCAGGAGGATCACATCGTGGGCTCTCGAGTTGGAGACCAGCCTGGACAGCACAGCAAGACCCCATCTCAAAAAAAAAAAAAAAAAAAGAATCCTGTTGTAACTGAACAAGCCTTCAAACCTCTCCCTCCTCTCTTCTTATGCTTTCGAGATTTCTTTTCTGCACTTTTGAAAAAGTCGAATCTACTGCTTTCCTTTGTGCCCCAGGTCAGACCTCAGCAGCAGGAGGATCAGCCCTTCTCCTGGGAACCTCAGGGAACCCAGGAGCCTCAGGAGCAGGAGTCTGTGGTGGAGACTCAGGTACAACCTCCCCAAGCATCTGTGAGGCCAACTCTTTGAGAAGGTGGAAAAGACACCCAGGACAGTTCAAAATAGGATACACAAGAGGCTTTGAAGACAAAATCCTTGAGTGGAAATTCACTGGGAGAAGAAGCTTTTTTTCCCCTCCTCTGGATTCACCAGAAATGAAGCACATGTGCAAAACTCAGCTAACAAAACTTGCTCTCCCACCTAAGCCAGTGAAGCTACAGCTGGCCCGTTTAGCTGTTTGCTCACACATTCATCCTATGAATGTTGACTGAGCACCTACTGTGTGCCTAACACCATTCTATGTTCTGAGGACAGAGAACAAACAAGACAAATTCCCCGCCCTTCTTGCATTCTGATGGGAGTACACAAATGGTAACCCAGTAAGTAGGGGTACGTACCCCTCAGTGGCCACACCACGGGGGTAAATTTAACCAGAGATCTGAAGAAAGTAAGGGAGTGAGCTAGCATTACCTGGGGAAGAGTATTCCAGGTAAGGGCATGCTTCAAACAGCAAGGGAAAGAGTGTTTCAGGAATGGATCGAGTCAAAGAGAGAACTAAAATAGCTGCTGCCCAAGAGGCAGGGGGGAGCCTAATTGCATCCTACCTGGCAACCATCCTAAGGACTTTGGTTTTAATTCTGAGGGATCTAGGAGCATGTTAGAAGGGGAGTTGGAACAGAAAATATGAGCTGGTCTGATTCATGTGTTTAGACACCATCCTGGCTGTTCTATGGGGAACAGGGAGTAGGCAGGAGAGAACGTGAGCAGGTGGACAGGAGAGAACAAGGACCAAGCAAGAGATGGTGGCAGTGGTGGACCATGACAGCATCAGCATAAGGAGGAGACGAGGGCTGAGATAGTGTTAGTGTAAGGCCTATAGAATTCGATGAGACTAGGATGTGGGAAATGAGTGACAGAGTCAAGGATTGGTCCACAGTGCGTGGCCTGTGCAACTGGAAGGACTTACTGTGCGGTGGACAGGTGGAAAGGCACCGTGCTGCAGTGTAGCGTGAGCATCTGTGGAAAGCAAGTCTTGGTCCAGGCTAGAGATCTAAACTTGGGAATCAGCATTGTAGAGGAGGCATTTAAAGCCACCACGGAGGTAGAGTAACGAAAAAGTGAGTACTGAGAGGGATGATCTAAGGACTGAGCCTGGGGCAGTCTTACACAAAAAAGACTGAGCAAAGCATGTTAGCAAATGAGGAGGAGGAAAAAGGAGGCGGAGGAGGAAGAAGAAGATGAGGAGGAAGAAAAAGAAGCAGCTATCCTACAGAATATTCGAGTTAAAGATTTTTTTTTTTTAAAGAAGGGCCTTGACTAAAGAATATGTGAGGAAAATATCTCAAGAAGGAACCCTTGATTAATTTTGCCAAATGTTGCTGTTTGGTCACATGATATTAACTGAGAACTGACTATTGGATTTAGAAACTTGGGGGTCGCTGGTGATTTATTAGTGCAGGCTTACTCCTCTAACCACCCCCAAACCAAGAACATAACACACCAAAAAGCTTGTTTCTCACTCGCATCACAGTCATGCATTTGGCAAGTGGTTCCATGGGGCGGTCGGGGCACCAGTCCCTTTCCGTCTTTAGTGTGGAGCCTCCGCCGTCACTTTGCAAAGGGAAGGGACCGTCCATTTGGAAGCACACCGTGTTCAAACACTTCAGCCTGAAGGGGACACACTGCCTGCGCACCTCATGTTCTTATGCACTAGTCACATGGCTCCATTTAAGTAAAAAGTAATTGGGAAGTGCCATTTAGCTGGGAGCCATGAAGATAAATCAGTTTGGTGACCATCTAGCCAGTTTCTGCCCCGATGGCGTTGGCAAGAGCAATTTTGGTGACAGGAGGAAGCGGGGGATAGAAACCAAAGTCTGATTGAGGGGAGTTCAAGAGAAAGAAGGGAAGAAGAGAAATGGGGTAGCAGCTAAAGTGGGATTTGGGAACTCGAGAGATTGTCTTGCTTTTAGCTGGTTTATATGATAATGGAAATGACCTGGCACAAAGGGAAAGGAGACAGGAGAGGGAAGACAACCAAGGAAGGCTGTTCCTAAGCAGGTGACAGAAAAAGGGACCTATCCTGGTGCTTCTCAAACTCCATACTACGCAAGAATCCCCTGGAGACACCCCACCCCCAGCCCCGAGTGGAGCTGGGGACTTTGCACTTTGACAGTCTCACTAATGGGCAGTCAGGATTTAGGCCCACATGTGGAATAGTTCTGGCAGATACTGGGGATGTTGGATCCCTTGCCCTGGGAGGGAAGTCAAGAGTGGGGAGGTGCAGATGGAGGTGGGAACTTGTTGTCTCAGTGAGTTAGGAAGCCAGGTCGTCAGCTGAAAGTGGGGATAGGGAGAGTTGAGGGTTTAAGGGGGAATAAGGAGAAAATATGACCTCTTCCTGGGGAGTGGGGGAATAAGTGGTGTAGAGAAACCAAAGAACTGTGCCAGGCAGGCACCAGGGAGCCAGTTACGAGGCTGGGCTTAGAGTGAGGCCCTGCAGCTGGCCCCAGCAGGGCAAGAGTAGAGAGGAGGATCAGCCAGGGTTTGGTCTTGCCAGGAAGGAACAAGGAGACAAGGGGAGCTGATTGCGTACAGACAGGAGGGATGAGATCTAGACCACCTCATCTAAGTGGGTACAGACAGCAGGGAGGACTTGCAGGTGGCAGTGAGGAGCAGAGGAAAGGTGGGTACCAATCAGCTGTGGGCCAAATGAGGCTGCAGGGTCACTGGAGGTACAGGCTGAGCTGGAAGGAGTCCTGAGACAGGAGAGTGGGACTTTGGAATGGAGGCTCTGGGCAGAGCACATTTTTTTGGTCATGACCGAGTCAAGGGCATGGCCACGGGAAAAGCCAAGATGCCACAAGGGACTGGATCACTGGACAAGAGCCTGTAGAGGGTCTGGGGGGCTGGGGACTGGGAGGAGTGCCCCCATGGATAATGAAAGTACCGAGCACTATCCTCGAGTGTGTTGTTGGAGAGAGCACAGCGAGATACTCTTTCCAAACCCTCCGTACAGATCCTGGTGGTCTAAGGAAAGGAAGAAATTCTGAAATATAAATTCTCAGCCCCCAAGCAAAAATATCCCCATGAGTCTCCTTCTAGTGGTAATTGCAAAATAAAGAGAGAACCAGCAGCAGCTGCCCGGGAGAGGCTGAGCCAGCAAGGCGCGTCCTGCACTTGGCCCTGTCGCCTCTTGAGAGCCCCACTTGCCGGCTGCTCTACCTGCTTCATTGGAAGAATTGGGAGACAGCGAGGGTGGGAGGCTGAGAAAGCTGAGGGATTCGCCCGGGCCAGCGAGCGCTCATTACGTTTCTGCACACATTCTACACGGAACAGAGGCTGCTGGTTTCTGACATCTTAGATTTCATATTTAACTACTGTGTGTGTTCTAGTGCAGAAAAGACTAAATATAGACTTCAAATTAGGCAATCTAAAAAGGAATCTGAAAGCAGCAGGCGGGTTGGGTCGTGAGGTGCGTGGCCAAGAGGGTAGGGCCTCCTGTCACCTCCACCCCAGGACCCTGCTCCCCTGACGCGGCTGCCAAGAGGGAAAACAGCAGCTTCCACGCACCACTGAAAATGAGCACTTTCTCCCAGAGGGCTGCAGCTTCTGCAGGCCTCACTGCAGACTGGGTCCCTCTGTCCGGCCAGACCCTTCCTGGAGGCAGAGGTGGCTCCACTGAGGAGCCCCAGGATCCACACACCCAAACTGGCCCCTAAGTAAATCTGCTGGGGTGGGGGGGCAATGCTTGGGCCTCCCAAGATTCCCACCCAGCTGCTGTGGAGTGAGGGCTGAGACTGAAAGGGAGTGCAGAGGGGTTGACACCCACAGTCCCCTGTGCTTACCTCTGGCTGGGTTTATGGATGATGTTCCTATTCCTCATAGGTATTTCCTAAATTTTCTAAAATTAGTATGTGAAAACCCCTAATAAACTTGTTCTTTTGTTTATGAAACACTTAGTTGGGTGGGTTAGCCTTGACAAGGAGCGCAACCCCCCCCCTCCCCACACACACACACACACACACACACACACACACGCGCGCTTGGAGCTGAAATCCAGGGCGCTCTGCGCAGCAGGGACGCATCTAAAAGGGTGGGTGACTCAAGGTTGCATCACCTGAGGGTCACGTCCTTTCAGCTGACCTATTACATGTTGCTGGAGCCCTGAAGTCTGCAAGGACGCAAAAGACAGAGGCACGAAGCCCAAGACCTTAGTGTCTGTGCCAGTCTGCGATCCTCCCTCTGACCTTGACTGTGGTGGCTGCAGCAGCCTTGTGTGCTTTACCTGCCTTGTGAGCAAAGGCCAACGTCACATTGCTGCAGAACAGTGCACCGGGGGAAATCCCGGACCACCTAGCCTGAAGCAGACTTCACTTTTTCCATCTTGTCTGGGTTGTTAAATCCAAATGCAATACCGCAAATGCGGTATAAGTCTTGACTTAAGGTTTGAGGTCAGGTTCAAAGACCCTGCAGTCTAATGTAAACACGTGATGGCCTTGGATCAAGGGCTGGCCCTAGTTAAAACAGTTAAAAAAGTAAAATGTATCTTTGGACATCTCCCTACGAGTGGCTACTTCTCATCAAGGCGCTAGGGCAGGCACCCATCATAGTGCGTTCAAACCCTGAGTCCCCGTCCCAAGGATTTCCTGCCTGGATGGGCACTCTCATCTGAGAGACCCACTCACTGGTTGAGGTGGCAACAGCCCAACGTGTTCACACCTTCCCCATATTAAACTTGCATCTTAACTTGGGGGCTCTTTCTAGAAAGAGCTGACTTGACCCAAATAAGCACAACACCAATGATAGAAAGGGTCGACCTATAGGATGCTAGTAGGGAAGAATTTTAAGGATGAGTGAAAGGTCAGGAGTCTCCCTTAAATAACAACACTTAAGCCAGCCATGATGTCTCTCATCTACAATCCCAGCACTTTAGAAGCCAAGGCAGGAGAAGTACTTGAGGCCAGGAGTTCAAGACCAGCTTGAGCAACATAGTGAGACACCATCTCTACAAAAAATAAAAAAATTATCTGGGCATGGTCGGTGCACCTTTAGTCCCAGCTACTTGGGAGGCTGAGAGAGGAGTTTCAAGCTGTAGCAAACTATGTTCATGCCATTGCACTCTAGCCTGGGTGACAGAGTGAGACCCTCTCTCTAAAATAATGATAATAACAACGCCAACGCTTAACTTACACTTAAATATGACACTGTAAATAAGAATGCTAACCTCCTAGAAGATGAAGCTACTGTAAATCCTTTATGGAACAACAAGGGATTTTTAAATTAAAAGAAAAAGAGGGAAGAGAAGATAAGAAAGGAAAAAAGAAAATAAGGAAGTAGTAGGAGACTGATTTTTAAAATACACATACATATTCTTTCGTTTACATCTCTTCTTTGTCCTGTGCAAGGTGCCAGATGATACAATATTTAGCCCTCCTTGAAGATGTGCTTCAAGTTTCATTTTAAAATATTGTTTTCTAGAACAGTAGTTCTGAAAGTGTAAACTAGGGAATCCAGGGAGGGTGGGGGGAATCCTAAAACCCATTTTAGGAGCTTTTTAAGGTCAAAATTCTTTTCATAACAATAACACACAATTTATCCTTTCCACAGTCTACATGATGTGTGATGATATCATTGCATTGAAAAAGGTTCTATGGTCCAAAAAGTTTAAGAAATTTAGACTCTCTTAGAGAATGTCTATTAACATATTAAAGTCTCTGAGAAGTTCTTTAGTAAAAAAAGAACTATTTAATTTGGTTTCATGCAACCTTGTAAATTTATTTGACCATAGAATTTATTTTTGTTTTGTTTTGATTAGTTTAACACCTGCTGCCACCATATTTTGCAAAATGTTCTTATGAGAGTAGGATGTTAAGCCAGTATTCCCCTGCCTAAGCCGTTGATTAGAGACCTCTCATCTGGACCTGAGGTGGAGAGTCAGAAAACAGGTATTGGTGTATCTGTACAATGTGGTGGTCAGGAGCAGAGCCAGGATGACTGTTCAAACCCCAACCCTGTCTCCTCCTCCCTGTGACTGTGGGAAGTTCTTGACCTTCCTGTGCTTTACATTCCTTACACATAAAATGGGAAAGATTTATATATACAGTAGAACCTCTGTAAGTTGACTACACGATGGACTGTAACAAACGGATCAACTTACAAAGTGGTCAACATAAGGAACAAGGCCTACTGTATTGATGCATATATGTGGTGCACATCTGGTCTAGGAAATTTAGGTCACCTTAAGGAGGTGGTCAACTTTGTAAGTTCTACTCTGTGTGTGTGTGTGTTAGAATGATACCTCACACATAGTAAATGCTATTTAAGAATTAGCTTTAAGGTCAGCAAGGTGGTTCATGCCCTATAATCCTAGCACTCTGGGAGGCCAAAGCAGGAGGATCCCTTGAGGTCAGGAGTTTGACACCAGCCTGAGCAAAGCAAGACCCTCTCTCTGCTAAAAATAGAAAAACTAGCTGGGTGTTGTGGCAGGTGCCTGTAGTCCCAGCTACTCAGGAGGCTGAGGCAAGAGAATCACCTAAGCCCAGAAGTTGGAGGTTGCTGTGAGCTGTGTGACACCACAGCACTCTACCAAGGGTGATAAAGTGAGACTCTGTCTCTACAAAGAAAGAAAGTGAGATGAGGTGGTCTCTGAAGGCCCTTCTTGAGTGCTGACATGCCCTGATTACACAGTTCCCTTGCAGAAGGCGGCACTGACCTGGCCTTCAACAGAAGGACAGAGGGAGGTAGAGGGGGCCTAAGAGCCCTCACGGCCCATGCGGCATCAACAAGGGATGAAGAGGCTCACAACAGGCTGGGCAGCCTTGAGAAGGGAGCTCATCTGCGCAGAGTTCCTCCTCCCACTATCCGTTTCTCACTTAACCAGGTGGGAAGGAGGAAGAAGGCAGGGTTTGCAAATCCCCACAGCGCTGCACCACCACCTCCGGGGCACCACCACAAGTTGAACTGGCTGCTCGAAATGAGGGCCTGGAATAGGCTCTTTTTTTCCCCCAGTTTTTGGCCGGGGTCGGGTTTGAACCCGCCACCTCCGGTATATGGGGCTAGTGCTCTACTCCTTTGAGCCACAGGCACTGCCCCCTGGAATAGGCTCTTCTAAAGGGCCCTCTTTGGAGGACTCTCCCAACTCCACTCCAGCTCCAAAGAAGCCTTTTGGACACCTAAACTTGGTAAGACACAGCAGTGACTTGCCCCTAAAAAAGTTCCTCCAACGTGGCTTCATCACGGTTGGGGATGAAGAGAATGCACAGGCTAAAAAAACTGAAAATCGCTGTAGAAGAGAGTGCTTTGAATTGCTGGCAGCTGTGGGCCAAGGTAGAGAAGCCCAACATAACGCCGAGGAAACTAAATTGGGAGCATTTGAATGCTCGGTTTTACTTGTACTTTAAAAAGCAAGTAGCAGCTGAGCTGCCAGATGTTGGAGAGCTCCGACACGTAGCTCACAGGCATGGCATCAGCAGCACTTCACAGGTGACCACACGTCAAAGGGAGATGATGACTTGCTTTCCTAAAACTACTTCTGTGGAGGAAGCCTGGTGTCTTTCGTGTTTCACTTTTGCTGAGGAAGTTAAATTTAGGAACACCAAAAAGAATCTTACTTAGCTCAGAGAAGATTGGCTCTCGGGCTTGTCAGCGAGGGAAGAATTTCTGAAACTGTGGCTTTGGTAGAGCTCAGCTCCCTCTTGCTAAGCCTTTGAGCAGTCACTGAACTGCCCTCTCTGTAAGGCAGCATATCGGTGAGGGCTTGCTTTCAGCTGCTAGTAACAAGTGACCACAGTGGCTTAAATGAGGTGTGTATTTTTGTCATGCCATAAGAAATGCAACCATAGGTAATTACTGGCATTGGTTTAGTGGTTCAAGAAAATCAGGGCTGAGTCTTGCAATTCTTTCAGTCTTTTCTTCACAGCCTCAATGTGCCTGTTGCAGTTCCAGCCATCACATCCATATCCCAAACAACAGGAAGTAGGAAGGATGGAATGGCAATTGAGGCTTTCCCGGAAGTCCCACCTAACAAATTCTGCCTCTGCAAAAGAAGCAAGGAAAGGTCTTTCCAGTGAATACATGCTAACTGCAGTAATACTGGGCCCCGTTACTAGGAAAGAAGGGAGGGCAGATCTCGGACAAGAAACTAGTGCTCTCTGCTTTCTGGAGAGGTGTTTAGACAAGAAGTTGCTGCCTGGACCGGTCCTTCTGGGTGAGCAGGCACCCAAGGGAGCCTCCGTATAGTCATGAAACCGACCTCTAGGCCTCTCCCTCCGAGGAGTGCCCCTGTTTCCCCAGCCAGCCTGCTTAGGGGAAGAGAGGATCCAGGGACAGCAACAGCTTCCTCCTTGACCAAAGGCATTGCGTGCTCGTCAGCAGGTAGACAAAGTGACCAAGTACGTTGGTGGACGAGGTGCTCAACCACTACTGTTGATGGGACGAGGAAGGGGACGAATGAAGAAAACACGCCTCTGAACCTTCAGAATCTTACAATCTAGAGGACAGAGATACCAAGTGTGCAAACTGAAAAGTTAGAAAGCCTAAGAAGTCAGGTCCTGGCACAGAGTAGGGGATGCTCATCGCCACCAGGGTGCTCCCGAGGGTTTCAGAAAGGAGGGGGAAGATGTGGAGTTTGCTGGATGCCAGGGTGTGGGTGTCACCTAGCACCCATGAGGGCTCCTTACCTGGCCAGAGAAGCAGCCCGTGGCCTGTATTTCTGAAGACACCCTGGGTCCCAAACAAAATGCCATGGCAACATCTCCAGCCATGTAAAACAAAGAAGTGGAATTTAACAAGATCAGCAAAAACCGTGGACGGGCACAACAGCACGCAAAAATGCCATAGACAAGAACTGAAACACTAACTTCTGTATCAGGAGGGGAAAAAAATCCTCTCACACTGATAATTGGAGGGGGATGAGTTGAAGAAAAGGGACCTTGCTTCTCTGGCTTTCTTTAGATTTAGGAGTGCAACAGGCAAGCGGGACAACCGTGCTCTTTGGAGAAGTGCTGTGGGGAGATATGGGAGTGGCTGCTTTTTCCCTTAAGTCTGTATGTTTCCAACTGTTACTTTATGCTTCCAGCCATTACCATATGTTCACAGATTTTAAAGTCACAATAAACATTAGGGTGAGCAGCTGTGGAATATTTCACACCTTTGTTCATTTTCCAGCACCCCCCATCAGATCACGGTGCTTAAATAATGACCCGCCCTCCTGACCTGCACATCAAGGTCACAGCCTGTCTACATTATTGGCAGTGAGAATGACCGATTTTACTCTTATGGAAAGTTTGCAGAATTGCAAACTGACAGCTGAGCTTTGGATAGATAGGTCAAGCCTCTGAAGCAGGCATCCTCAAACTTTTTAAACAAGGGGCCAATTCACTGTCCCTCAGACCGTTGGAGGGCTGGACTATAGTTTAAAAAAAAACAACTATGAACAAATCCTATGCACACTGCACATATCTTATTTTGAAGTAAAAAAACACAACGGAAACAAATGCAATCACACGGCCTCATGTGGCCCGCGGGCCGCAGTTTGAGGACCCCTGCTTGCTTTCACAATGATTAGATATTTAAAATATTGCTTCTTCCTAATGGTATCTGTTAATTACATAAACTCACATAAATACACAAGAGCAAAGTCTGATTCTGTTCTGTCTGCCGTGTTTTGTTTGCATTGTGAGGGGCAGATAATGGGGCAGGAAGTTTTTGTAGTGACTATCTGGGTTCAAATCCTGGCTCTGTCACTCATTTGCTGTGTGAGTTGACAAATGTAAACTGATTAGGGCAGCGTTGGGAACAGATGCTAGTTATTATTAAATAACTAGCCGTGGATGTAATCATGTACTTCTTTTCCTTTGTGGCTTAAGGGCTAATCCTGAAGGGTTAAATCCTGCAGAGATCTGCTATGTGTCTGCTCAGTTAAGCTCTGAGGCTTCTGCCTGCCTCCCTTCACTCTGCCACCTGCCCTTTCCATAACCAGAATCGTCTATAGTGCAGGGTGCCAGGCCTCCTGGCTCATCTGTGCTCAGTAGCAGAGGAGGATGGGGAGAGGTTGAAGGAGGGCATAGAATTGAGCGGAATAGAAGAGCCCTCAGTTTGGAGTTTTACTTTTTCTGCAAGGATAGTAGAGTTGCTACCTTACAGAACGGCAGTCTATCTGAGGCATTCAATTGTTATCTGCTTGAAACGCAGCTTGCTCTTGGAGAAAGAGACAGGCAGGCCCAGCCTATCCCCTCGTGACACCAAAGAGGCCAGCCCTGCTCTTGGGAGCCCTGCCCAGTGGTCTGGCCTTGGAGGAGCTGCCAGCTACACGGAGTGAGCTGGATCCTCTCCATATAATGAGATTGACTCTAAAAGAACAAAGTTGCTCTCAACACCTGCTCACCTCACACAGCTTTGAAGGCCAAGAGGGGAATGGGAAATTGCAGACCACAGGCAATGAAAGAAATAGAAAAGGGAAAAATCAGCAGCCATTAGTTCAGCATCTTCCTGCTGTCGTTTCATGGGGAGATCAGTGCAGGCCTCCCCATGCCCGTCCCAGGGCGGAGAGCTGGAAACCATGGAGTGGCCCAAAGGGCAGCAGGAGGGGAAGAACAAAGGGGTCTGGAAAAGCAGCCCCAGAAGAGTATCCTTCTTGTGCAAGTTAGCTGGCAGGGGGCTCCAGGCCTTGTAACCATTCTGAGCTGCAGTACATTTTCTGAGAGAGCAACATGGACCCCGCTGCCAGGAGGCTTCAGGGTTCCCAAGGCACCATTGCTGGCCTAGCCCTGTTCACTGGCAGGGCCCTCCAGCCTCATTTTATTTGGCCACACTGCCCAGCAGTGGCCAGCTTCCTCGGGGCTCACATGACAACTTGTAGAAGGCCGTCCAGACAGGGATACCAGGCAGGGAAGCCCTCAATATCAAATCTTCCTCCTCCCTGACTGCTGTAATCATACCACTAGATGTTGCCATTTGTTTACAGAAGGCACCTTTCCAAGTACCTGTCCAGCTCACACCCATACGGATGGACAAAGGATGGCCAAGCTTATCCCATGTGACCCCTGCCTATACTCCTGACTCACTAGACAAGATGTCCACACCCAGCCCAGGCTGAATCAGCTGAATTAGGTTTTGACACTAAAGTCTAGGCTCACAGCTTGAGTGGAGGGCATGTAATTGCAGGGGTCATGGGGTGGCCTGGCTTGGCCCTGCGAGCCCTAATAACAGAGGCCTTTCTGGGGGAGGGAGAGAGAGATGGCAGAGGGTGGATAAGCAGACAGAAGCCACATGGAGTGGCTGTGTTCCCAGCTCTCCAGACCTGGCTCTACATCCAGCCTCACCTCCTGCCATGGTTTCTGAAAGGTATCCCCATCTCTTTTCAACTCAGGGCCTTCTTTTTGCTTCCTTGTTTGGGTTTCTATTATGTTCCTCCAGCAGAGCTGCTAGAACAGTGATTCATAGTTTACTCAACACTTATCTTATTTGGGGAAAAGGCAAGGAAGGTGTCATCATCTGCATTTTATGGCCAAAGAAGCCCAAGTGATGACCCCTCAAGGTCTCCTAAGCAGGAAGGCGGGTCTTTGACCCAGACCCAACCATGACCTTCACCACACCACACCTCCTTGACACTGGTGATGTGCTTCCAGGAAAAAGGACTCTGGCGCCAAGACATAATCAAAAAGAAATGTGCTGCATTCCTAAGCACAATAGTGTACTTCAAGGGGAAAATACAAGCTTCAACTTCATCACCATCCTGCCACAGCCTTATAAGCCTGACTTTGTAAACCAAGCACACGGAGAAAGCGGAAACAGGTGTGGGATTTGTGGTGCATATCACCCCTTGAAAAAAAAATACGTGCAGCCTGTAATATCAGCGTATTAGCATTTGTCATAGTTAACTTCTTTCTCCCTACCCCAGGGCACCTGTGAACAATGGACACACAGGTTACATTAGTCCTCACTCTGACAGTTTCCAAAGAAAGTTGATTAACTAGAAACCTGAAACTCTCCCACATGCATTCTCTCTCACATGTGCATTTGCTTGTGGATATCATTTTTTAAAAAACAGTTTATTGAGAAATACATTCAGGTACCATACAATTCATCCATTTAAAAATGCACAGTCCATGATTTCTGGCATATTACATCATTTTAAAATTGTTAAATAACAAAGTTGGCCACTTTAATCATTTTTAATGGCTTCGATTACATTCACAATGCTGTGCAATCACTGCCACCATCTATTTCAAATAGATACTTTTGTTTGTTTTTTTGAGATACAGTCTTCTTGTGTCATCCTGGGTAGAGTGCTGTGTTCTCATCATAACTCACAGCAATCTCAAATTCCTGGGCTCAAGTGATCCTCCTGCCTCAGCTCCCACCACAACACCGGCTAGTTTTTCTATTTTTAGTAGACAGTGTCTCACTCTTGCTCAGGCTGGTCTCAAACTCCTGAGCTCAAGTGATCCTCCCACTTCAGTCCCCAAGAGTGGGATACCATTTTTTGGTCTCTCTTTCCCTCCCCCCACCCCTGCCAAGGAGCAAGGGAAAGTCCGCCTGCCTCCAGCCTTGACTTCCCCCACACATGCAATCCCCACTGCACTGCTTGACACCTCTCGCTGAACCAACACACGCCAAAACTTAAAAGCAAGAAGGTGCCTTGGCTGTGTGTGAATCTCTGCTGCTCCCATGTGTCTGACACAGAGAGAACACCATGCACCTGAGTGCCTGAAGGGGGCTGCTCGAGGACTGGGCATGTTTCCTGGATCCGAGCCCCGGCATTTGCCACATGGGCTCAGTAACGTCTGCAGAGTGGGCTGGGGGCCCCAAGGTTCTCCCCTCCATTGCCTGGCCCAGGTGCAGGCTCCTGCGCACACTCCTCAAGGAACGTCTCAGGCTGAATGTCAGGTTCTCTTCCTCCTCCTCTCCCTCACTTGCCTTCCGACTGTTGCTGGGTGAGCTCAGCTGGTGGCTCCCAAGCAGATGAGCACCAGATCCTTATTTCCAGGTTCTGGGAGGAGGAGGGCACCAGCTCCTCCTACAAATCTGCTCAAAGGGAAGACAGGTGGATGGCTTTTCAGAGGGAAAGCACAACTCTCACATGGCCCCTCAGCGTTCTGCACAGACCTGACTTAGGAGCCTGTCTGGAAGGCTCCCAATAAGCCCTGTCTCCTCAGCCTCCAAAAGCCACCCTTTGGTGGTGTCATTACTGTCATTTACCGTGAATATGGACAATGAACAGCCAAGTCTGTGTGGCGATGTTTTGTGTCATTAGATGTACTAGCTCATCAGCTCTCCCAAGAGGGGTTAACAGGTCCCAGTTGAAAATGTTTTTTCTCTAATCCTGAGTGACGGCTCGCTATTGCTAGGTGCCTATTTTTCTGCCTTTCAAATGAAAAGTGACTAATGGGGCATATTTCATAACACATCTGCAAACATGTAGTTATTCTTGCACTTCAATGCCCTTTAAAATATTGTTATCTGCCAACACTTGGACTAGGGGCTGATTTGCAAATCAGACATGGTAAAGGGAAAAGTTATTTGCTCTTTAAAAATCATATTTATAAAGTTTTTGTTTTTGTTTGTTTTTTTTAGAGACAGAGTATCACTTTATCATCCCGGTAGAGTGTCATGGCGTCACAGCTCACAGGAACCTCCAGCTCCTGGGCTTAGGCGATTCTCTTGCCTCAACCTCCTGAGCAGCTGGGGCTATAGGAGCCCGCCACAATGCCTGGCTATTTTTTTTGTTGTTGTTGTTGTTGCAATTTGGCCGGGGCTGGGTTCAAACCCACCACGCTCAGTATATGGGGCCGGCGTTCTACTCACTGAGCCACAGGTGCCGCCCTGTACTTATAAGGTTAAGGAGATTTACATATTACATCAGGGAACAGGGATTAGAATGCAAACTTTATCATTGTAATACTTGGCAATAATAAAGATTTTTTTTCTGGAGTTTTCTCTATATAAGATTAAAACTTTTTATCTACAATGAGGTTTAATTATATTACTTTTTTTTTCCCTGAAATCAAAATACATAGAATCTAACTTCAGGAACAAGGCAGATGTTCTAAGTTGAATGTTTTTGATTGACAGTGCCAAGAATAGGAGCAGTGTTTTTAAAACATGACTTTGCATTTTTTAAAAATTAAGTTACACCAAATATTTTAATGAGTTATCGATTCAAGCCAGGAAAGTGGATACTTTTATTTTTTGAATTAAAAGGAAAATACCAGGAAAGCTGAATCTAATTAAAAAACTCACCATAAAAGGAAAAAATGTATAAACACACACTCAAATATACACATACACCCTTCACAGAATTATGAACAACAAATAGCCAGTCACATAATGGGATAGGATCTAGCAAATATTCAGATTATAGGGAACCTCCATCTTAGAGCATGCATCTATTTAGTATTGAAATAGAAACATAATTACGTTTTTACTTGCTAAAGAATCAGATTTCAGCAAAATATACTGAACACTACAACAATTCTGGTGGTTAAGTTTTTAGTGATGACTCAAAGGCACTTCAGGATCTTGTAGCACTGGGGAGCATTATTACAAACATGAAGTTATAACTAACTTTACAGTCATGCACCTCAGGGGCAGAATAACAGAGTTACAATTGACATTGACAGGATGTTGGATTCATCAAATTTAATAACAAATTTAAATCACAGAGTTCCAATTGATAGGATGTTGGATTCATCAAATTTAGATGTTCAAGCAGCCAGCAGTCAGTGAATTCACCCAGTGTACCTAAGAGAAGACACAGTCCATGTCAGTTTCACTCTTTACTGGGTGCCCTGTGGCATGATCCTGGGTACATGATATGGTTGGATAGATGTTTGCTGACTATCAGGAATCAGTGAACAAATAGCAATGTTAAAATGGAATTTTTCTGTTTTTTGAGAACTTCTGGGGATGACAAAAGCTGAGCTAGGTAATAAGTGGCCCCATATTCTTTTTGTTATTGTTGTTGAGATAGGATCTTGCTCTGTTGCCCAGGCTGGAGTGCAGGGGCACATCATAGCTCACTGCAGCCTTTAGTTCCTGGGCTCAATTAATCCTCCCACCTTCTGAGTACCTGGGATTACAGGTGCCATGCCACCACATCCAGCTAATTTTTCTATTTTTTGTAGAGACAGGGTCTTGCTCTTTTTCAGGACTCCTGGCTTCAAAATCTTCCCACCTGGGCCTCCCAAAGTGCTAGGATTGCCAGTGTGAGCCACCATGTCTGGCCAAGTGACCCCATAGTCTAAAGAAAGATGCTTCTTACCATCTATCCACGACTTGTTAACAGTTGGCCAAAACAACATTTAGATACAGATACAAATTCAAATACAGATGTGGTTTTGAATTGATTATAAGGGATTTCTTGTAGGAAGTATTATGTATTTATTGTCCTTTTCCTCTTGTGGGGTGAGGTGGGCTGCTTTTGCTATCCTTGAGCCAAGTAACGGTGGCTTCAAGAGAGTGGGGAAGTCAACCAGGAAGAGAGTCTAAAATCCCCATTTCTGGTCAAAGCTTACTAAGCAGTAGAGTCTTTAAGGTCTGCCGTGGCCATCACCATCTTGAGGAACAAAAATCTCTCGGACAGGGCTTGTACTTCAGAGTTTGCTGGGACAACATATGCAATGTATTTCCGGGGGCCATGTGGACTCTGAGGATGGTGGTTAAACTTGAGCTCTTGAACGTTCCCCAGCCAAGAGGCCTGCCTGCCAGGACAGGTGAACTGACGTTGGATGGCTATGTGGGGTGTCCCATTGGCACTGGAGATGAAGAGGCATCATAAAAGCCTGTCAGAGACTTGGGCACTGTTCCAAGTCCAGGAGCTGCAAGGCACAGGACTTGGGGTGGTGGGGATCCAAGGAACTCACTACAGTGCCTGCAAGAAAGGAAGCACCAGCTGGGGGTCTGTATTCAGAGGACACCAATGGCTAGATGACAGCCGCCACAGCTGAGGAAAGAGACACTTTGCTTCTTTCCCTTTCCTTCTTCGCTCCACCCTCTGCCCTGCCTGGGAACTGGAAGCAGCCAGTAAAGGGCACAGGGCAAAGCAATAATGAAAGACAGACTGTGAGGTCTTTTCAAGCTTGGAGCACTTCTGAGCTTGGGGGAAGGGAAAATAGCTTTAAATATATATTGGACTGAGCTTTTTAAATACTCTAACATGAGAACTATTCATTAATACCTGAAAGGGACAGAATAGTTATGGGATCTGCCTGAGATGATGACTGGCGAAAGATCAATGGAATGGATTGGAAGGGCAGGCAGGGGAGGGGAAGAAAGAAGCTGCTATTTCCTGGTTCTACCCCCATTCAGTCCAAGCCCATCTGATACATATGATTCCATTCAATCAGTGAATAGAAGAATGGATGAATTTCTATATAATTTGATTGGCCATGGCCACCTGTCTGGTGCCCCCTGGCCATCCTACATATGACAAGAGTCCAGATGACTCCTCCACTCAGCTTCAGAGGATGAAATGAGGCTTCTCCACCAGCTTTGGTGGTGAGTCAGGGAAGGTTGACCTCAGGCTGCACCTGACTTCTCCCAGGTGTGCTGTGGGTTGATCATTTACCACCACCTTATCAAACATGTGGCTGCTTAGTGTCACTTTGGCCCCAATAAGAAATGACTTTCAGGGGTTAAGTGAGCAGAATGTTCAGGTGTGATATCACAAGGATGATGGTACAGGGATAAGGACATCTCCACTTTGGACACTCCCTAGACAACTAGCCTAAGAAAACTGTAAGAAGCATAGAAACCTCTTTCCCTGTGGCTCTGTGTGTCACAGAGCTGACCCTTCACCAGATGTCTGAACATTCCTGCTTTCACCATGTCTCCCTAGATGCGCACATCACAGCTTCTTTCATTTACAAAAGGCATAGGTGAAATCAAGTTGGCAAGAAGATCCCTCTAATCCTGCCATTTAAATGCAGGGCCCACTGGGCTCCCTGGCACCATCACTGTTTTTCTTTGTTATCTGATTATATTGCCCTAGACTTACCGATCACTTGTCTGTCTCTCCAATAAGGGCAGGAGTTTTATTTTACTCATTATTCTGCTAAGTGCCAGGCACAGAGCAGACCCCTGATACATGCTGGCTAAATAAATGAACTTATAAAAAGACTCTTACAGGTCTTCCTGAGACAGAGTTAGGCACCAGATCCATGTTCCACACAGAGTAGCTGAGAACAGACAGGTAGGGTAGTTTGGTCAAAGTCTCATGGTGAAGCAGGTGGACAGGTGAGATTAGAACAGGCCAGTGGGCTTCAAAAAGCAACTATGAAGCTCAGTGTCACAGAACACACAAGCTCAAAGCTGGTTGCTTGGAGGCCAGGGCAACTTCTCACAGTACAGACTCTTAGTACAGGGTCCCAGGCCGCCATAAAGCCACCATGTCTGGCATTTTACAAGTTACCAAATGGTTTCATAACTATCAACTTGCTTATTCTTCACAGCAACCCAAAGTGAGGCCTAGAAGACATTATTATCCACATTGCATATGTCCAGAGAGGTTGAATGATGTCGCTGAGGACACACAGCAATGAGAAGGGGAAGGCACAATGACGTCAGATCTTGTGATCCCAAACCAGGGAGCTTCCCACAAAACCTGGCCAAACACAACCAAACCAGAGCACGTGGGGGCATCTTCAGGGTCCACCCAGATGCCCCTCAGGTATGGGCCGGTGTCTTCTAATTTTCATGCAACTTTCAGAGGTCAAGAGATCTTTCAACCCTGCCCCCCACAAGGGGCTCACCCTGGCAAGGCAGCACTCTTATTCTCAGGAAGGATGATGACACAGCCCTCCCTTGGGGTCCCCAGTTGCATCCTGAGAGCCTGTCTGCCAAATCCGGTTCCAAGCTGGGCCTCCACAGCTTGTGCTGCGCCTGGGCAGGACAGATTGCTGGGACCCAGAAGGAGCTCTGCAGTGAACACATTGGCCGTATGGGAGAGGCCTCTGTGCCAACACTGTCATTTTCCACTCCAAAATGTCAGGCAAGAAGTGAGACCAGCAGCATTCTTCCCCTGTTGTCTCAAATATGCCTGCTTTTGTTTCTATTGGCAACATCCAATATATTTAGTTCTCTTTGGAGGAGCATCTCGGCATAAAGATAAAAGAGCTCCTGAAATTTGGCATACTCAGGGGTCTAATTTACAAAGTTGGGACCAGAAGACGGAATGGCTTTCGAGGTTTTGTTCAGATTGTTAAAAGAGATGCCAAAAGACGTCTTTTTATGTTCAGCTGGCTTCATTTTTTAATGTCAATACCAGCTTAATGCTGAAGATAACTAATGACCCACTGTAGTATCCTGCCCAGTTCATTTTCAAGAGGAAATTCAGGAGGAGGGCTTGAAAATCCTTAAAAAAAAAATAATAATAATAACAAAGCATATTTAGACAGCCTAAATTTGGCAAAATAAATAAATAAGCTCAGAGACTTCAATTTACCAAAACTCACTTTAAAAGCAAGAAGAGACATGAAAGGCAGAAAGTCTACTGAAATTCAAATAGTTTCCAAGGAAAATTCCCGTAACCTGGAGGAATAATAAAGGATCACGGATATATTTGGAATTTCTGAATGGCAGAACTGTTTCCTGAGAGCATTTTCAACGTCCCAAGTGAAAAATGAGAACAAGGTCTAAATTGTTTGGTAAAGAACAAAGAAACATTGGGTTTAAGAAAAAGAGAGGGAGACAGCAATCCTGTAAAGGGCTGGGGTTCTCCCTGAAATATGGACAATGATCGTTTTCACCAGAGAACTTCTTACTCAATGCCGCATGCAAAGAATGTGTATTACAATCTTTTTTATTTCTTTTTAAAGTGCATCTAATGCCAGGTGGAATCCTCTGAATTCTCCTTTTGCTTTCTAGCTCTGCAGAAGGTGTTAATGTCTGGGGCTCAACTGCATGAGGCCTGCCACGCACATGGGGCCAAGTCCCTTAGTGTGTCTTTGTGGGACTCCAGGCCATCTGTGGTTAACAGCCCCCAAATCCTTTGTGCCTGGTAGTAAACATGCAGTGGGAGACAGGGCCAATGGGGGGAGGCTGGGGCCATATCATGGGAGGTTTTAACCATGGTAAGGACTTAGAGTTGATTGTGGAGTGGGCGGAGGAAGTGAACCTTGGGAACAAAGGAAAGATAAGTTCTCAGAGGCCCTTGGGTAGACTCGGGGGACCCTGGAGCCTCTGAAACTGTATAGGCTCCTGTGATCCTGCATGTGTATGTGGGTGAGCATGAAAACATGTCCACAGCTCTGTTATTTCACAAATGACCTCACTGCTCCAGAGCCAAGTTCCTGGGGCCAGGCTGGAGAAGGTGCTCATGACCACCTTTCTCCCCAGCTCCACATCTGCATCCCAGAGGGCACAAAAGACACCTATAAGCGGCCTCACATGGACACAAAAAGCCATTAAAACTTGGGGTGTTGGAGGCAGGTGCAGTGGTTCACACCTGAAATCCCTTTTGGAGGCTGAAATGGGAGGATCAGTTGAGGCCATGAGTTTGAGACCAGCCTGGGCAACATAGTATGACCCCGTGTCTGCCAAAAAACAAACAAACAAAAAAATTAAAATTAGCAGGGTATAGTGGTGTGGCACGTGTAGTCCCAGCTACTGGGGAGGCTGAGGCAAGAGGATCATTTAAGCCCAGGAGTTTGAGATTGCTGTGAGCTATGATGGTGCAACTATACTCCAGCTTAGGTAACAAAACAAAGAAAACAAAACCAAAACAAAATCAAACAAAACTAAAAAACCCTGGAGCGTTCCAGAAGCCCCATTTAAGGCTTCTCTGAAATATCCTCAGATTATTATGTTTCCAAACTAGCCAGTATGTTTATTTCCACCACATTTTAATGTCTACTGAATGAAGAGAGACTTGCTGAATAACTTCCACAACAAGTTTCAGATTTTGAACTTTTCCCCTTTGGCAACCCATCTCAATTATTTAAAACGAAGCAGCAAACTCCACAAATGATTTCCAGCTCCTTTCCTGCCTAACTCCAAAGCAAACTCCAGCCTTTCACCCTGTCTTCTCTGTCCTCTCACCACCGCCAACAGCAAACAACAGAACTCTGTCGGGCCTTTGCAGTTTTGATTTAGCAAGAATAAACGTAGTCTCATCCCTGGCACCCTACCCCTCACGCTTTTCCGTAGTGGCCAGGCTGTAGATCTTGTCCCCAAGCCGTTTGTTCCGTAGACTGACCAACAGTAGCAACCAAGGTTGTCTGAAGGAAGCCCAAGCTCCACCTGAGATAATTTTAGCTGTTTTACTACCGCCATTGTCACAGATGGCACCAGTTTGCTAATTAGAAGCCCTTGGCTGCTACCATCCCCGGGGACCTCAGGCAAGGAAAAAGAGGTGCCACAGACTTTGGATGGGGGCAAGGGAACCACTGGATTCCATTCAAAACCCCTTTTAAGACTAAAGAGAGAAGAGCCATCCCAAAGTGCAGATTCTGGAGTGGCTTGGTTTATTTCAAAAGTATAGAGGCTTGGCTCTGCGCTTGTAGCAGAGCTGGCGGGTTAGAATCCAGCCGGGGCCCGCCAAACAACGACAACTACAACCAAAAAATAGCCGGGAGTTATGCGGGTGCCTGTAGGTCCCAGCTACTTGGGAGGCTGAGGCAAGAGAATCTCTTAAGCCCAGGAGTTGGATATTGCTGTGAGCTGTGATGCTACGGCATTCTACCCAGGGTGACAGCTTGAGGCTCTGTCTCAAAAAAAAAAAAAAAAAAAAAAGCATAGAGACTGAAAACCCAAAACACCACTCAGAGATGAGTATTTCTTGGATTTAGATTATTTAATCAACAGGCATTTGTAACAATGTGCCAAGCACTGGGTTGGATTTAGAGACTCAGACGTGTGTGGTGTGTCTGCACTTTTGTCCGTGGGCACCACAGCAGATCCGTCCTCTCCCTCACTTGAAGATGGGCCCTTGCAAGCTACGGGTGCCTGAGTCTCCCTATCCCCACTGAGTCTCTCTCTCTCTCTCAGTGACAGGATATGGGTCTCACATAAAGCAGACACCAATAACCCTAAGCTAAAGCGAATTTGCTCATTCAGATCCTTGTTGAATCTTAATTATATGCCAGAGACCTAAACAAACTCCAGTCCCTGGACTTCAGATGGCTATATAATCACTGGGGACACACAGAGAAGAACTAACATTTGGGTAACACGACCTGAGACCCAAGCAAAGGAGGAAGTAAACAAACGAACAGGCGCAATGCTCTGGCAGAACTTTGCTTTGATTGGCAGGGCAGCACTGCTCTCATTCCCTGAGACTGAGGGCAAGGACTTCCTTCTACTGACTTCCTCCCCTTCTGGCAAAGCCCAGGGAAAGACGCAGCTGCACCAGCCTCCAGCAGAAGCAGAAGGTCCTGAGACACCAGCCCTTCCCTCTCTCAGGCCCTCCCTGCCTGGCCCTGGCAAGAGGGACACCCATCCCCAAGGTTTTGCTCAGAAACATGAAAAGGTCAGGGCACGCTAGTGTCCTGGGGACAGGTACACTGGGAAGAACAAGACAGGAGGTTGATCTTCAGGGACAGTTCAGAGGTAGAACCGCAAGTTTTCAGAATTTGTTTGTTTTTTTAAAAACAGAAGCATACCTTTTATTTATTTATTTTATTATTATTTTTTTTTTGCAGTTTTTTTTGGCCGGGGCTGGGTTTGAACCCGCCACCTCTGGCATATGGGGTCAGTGCCCTACCCCTTTGAGCCATAGGCGCCCCCCAAGTTTTCAGAATTTGTATAAAGTTAAATACATCCCAAACACATTGTCTATCCATCTAACATCTATCCGTCTACTACCTGCTCCATTTTGATTTTAGAAGTGAAAATTTAAACAGACGGCCACACTTATGAAGGGGTGGGAGTCATGGGGGGAGAATGCTTCCTGTTTGAATACAAACAGGCACCCTCCTTTGCCCGTCCTGCAAAAGTGCCTGGATTGCAGGAGAAAATAGCACAAAATATGTATGATATGCCGCAGCCCCCTCTAATTTGAGTTTTTGAGTGAGTACAGTCAGTCCTGCACTCCTCACCCCCACTCCACTCCCCACACCCAACACGTTCTAATTTTAGAGCTAAGAGCGGGGAACTTGACACTGGACATGTTTCCATTTACCATGAAAGGCATGTTTCTCCACAAACAACTGCAGGGCAGCTTGGAAAACAGGTTTAAAGACCAGACTTGTAGAACGTTGGCACAGCAGTTCTCTGGAAACGTCCACCATCTCACCCAGAGGCAGGAAGTGTTGGGAATGAGTGTGTGTTCTGGCTTCTTTCAAACAAAATGATTTAATTTTAAGAGTTTCAATTCATAAAATAGCCTGGCTAATTTTCCAAGGAAAATGGGCATAGTTTGTTTTTCTTCCTTATTCAAAGAATATTTGGGCTATGCAAAGAATTTATACTGACTTTCCTTAAAAGACTTAATTGAACAATGTGCCTTATGAGGGAATATGGAATGGTGAAAAACGCATTTGTAAAAAGGTTTAATAGGAATGTAAACTTTTTATGGCTTAGAAATTAGAGATCAGTTTAGCTTCCATGATATTCACTAATAAAACATACCCCTACAAATTTCTTTCAATTTGGGGAGAAAATCCTTCAACAGACTATAGTCCATTTCTATAGTTTTATAGATTTATAAATTTAGGAGTTCTTTCTACAGAAAGACAAGCAAAGTCTTCCGTTGTAAAGCTGATATTTTTAAGCCTACAGAGAGGTCCTCTTAGCCCAAACTATAGGTCAGATTGTCGCATTGCCACACATATAATCAATTTTTTGATACTTCTCTTTAATCATTTTCCTTATAAGAGGAAAAGCCAGGAAATATTCTTGATGGAGTTTTTAAAAATCTCATAGGATGCCCACTTGTTCTGTCTCCCTGTGACCCCTCTCTCACCTACCCACCCTCCGATCACCTGTCCCCCAGGTGGGCCTCACTCTTGATACACAGGCCACAGGCATGTAACCGGCTTTTCTTTCCACACTCACTCTACTACCCCTGACAAAGAGAATTTTTCTTTCCTCATGTCCAGCTCCTGGGCAAGGCAGACTCCCCAACTCCTTATTCCTCAAATGGGTGCTGAAAGGAACAAGTATGAAGAAGCTGTGAAAGTTCAAGGACTCTCCCCAAGGTCTCCAAGGCATGCCTCTGATTGGAGCCTTTTTCCTTCCTATCCAACCTCAAGTAGTTTCTTTCACTTGGTGTTGGATGTTGGGCAAACCTGTAGAATGGCAGGCCTTGTTAAATGTGATCTGGATTCCCTGCTAGAAGAATTGACCTCAGAATTCCTGGGTACTGCCTAAGGGACATCTACCCACCACTACTCCTCATCCTGGGCCTGCAGCCGGCTCAGCTAAGCAACCACAAATCTGATTCCTGGTGAGCCTGGATGCTGCCCCAGAATCTTTCTCAACAAGCTGCAATAAGCACCTTGCAGCTCTTTGGGTTCGGCATGTGACATGAGCTATTTGTCATTCCTGCTCTATCCTTGCACATGTCCTGGTGCTCTGAGTGAGATATATTCAGCAGCCAGTTGCAAAGGCTGTATCCACCTCCCAGTAAAGCTGGGCTTCTTGCCCTCTTTGTCTTAGGAAAGGGCATCCAGCAGGCAGGCATTTGGCCTGCTTGCCCCAACTCCCTACTAGGCAGTTTCAGGTCTGAGGATTTTAGCAAATCTTTACCCAGTTCATGCATACAGATTAGCAGGAGCTAACTACCTACCTAGGAAAAATCTGCAACATTTGGTCCTGACATGCAAAAGTGAGGTCACCTGATGCAGACGGAACAGCTTATTCAGGTTGCTAGAGAAGGCGGGTGTGCCCACCTCCTGCTGGAGCCTCTTCAGAAGACTGGTGAGAGCGGCCAGCCTGGCTCCTCTCCTCGTGGGTCTGAAGTGGTGGAGGAAGTGACTGAGGGGGCGAGTTTCCTTCACGCCCATGCCCTTCACTGCTGGTTTATGGGGTACTTGGAAGAAGTTAAAGCAGACCATTCATATCCAGTTTATTTTAACACAGGCAAAGGGCTGGGCTGGTGAAACTTGGAGAGATTTGCTAAGCCATGTCCTCAGATCCAGAACTTATGAGAATTAACATGCTCCAACAAAGTGGCTCACGCACTTGTACCTTTCTGCTAAGATACAAATCATCTAATCGCATGCAGCAGAGCCTGCTGGGGGAAGGAGGGCATTTCTTTCTTTCTTTTCTTTTCTTTCTTTCTCTCTCTCTCACCTTGGGTAGAATACAGTAGCATCAACCTGGCTCACAGCAACCTCAATCTCTGGGACTCAAGTGACCCTCCTACCTCAGCCTCTCGAGTAGCTGGGATTATAGGTGCCCAGCTAGTTTTTCTATTTTTAGTAGAGATGGGATCAGGATCTTGCTCGGGCTGATCTCAAACTTCGGCGCTCTAGGGATCCTCCCTCCTCAGCCTCCCAGAGTGCTAGGAAGGGATGGCATTTCTAACATGAACATGGAAACGCAAGCATCCAGATTCACATGGTCAGAGGCCTTGAGAAGGAAACAGAGACAGTCTTTCACGTTCTTGAACTGCCCTGGGTGCCACAAAGTCACAGATTTGAAACAATGCAGAAAAATGAGAAATGGAGAAAATGAAGTCACAATTTCAGCAGAGAGTGAAGATGAAGTGATATGAATCATGCATAAGTTTCTTTAGCTGCCTCTGGAGTTTAAGTGTGGGGCGTGGCTGAATTATCAAGCATCTATCATCCCATGAGTGTGACTCAGTTTCATTGACCACCAAGAAGACACAGTACTTCCGGGATCTTGGTGATGCATTTCACAATCAGTACTGAGTTGTCTCCTCTAAGCTGAAGTCTATGCCTTGCTTATACCACAAATCAGGTGGAAGGAAGTTAAAAGTCATCTCTGGTAACATAAACCTACATCCAAAATTGCCATGTCTTTTATTTAATATATCCCGTAGAAGACATGGTTCCTAAAGATTGTTCAGATTCCTAAATACCAATAATCTCCTGGCTTGACCTCAACTGGTGAAAGTCAAATTCTGGGTCTCTACACTGTACCTTATGAAGACAGCTTTGTGGACTGCTTCTATGTTACTGATCATATCTCCATGTTTGAACAGTAGCCAGAACCTTTTACCATTGAAGGTGTCGTCCGCAGCGTGCACCAACACGGACTCCCATGAGATGGTTCAAAATGAAGAATGAACGAAACGCTCCTCTTCGGAAGGTAATGCCTGGGTCTAAACTCTCTGGATTCTACATATTCCTGAGGTTAACGTTTCTTTTCTAACTCACATCACTTTTAATTTCCAGCCAAATAATTTTTATTTAAATTCAATATGTCCTCAGGCTTGAGTCCCTGATTCCAGTAGGAAAGGTCCCTCTAGGCTCCCTGCCATTTGCCAAGCTGGAATGATGACTGCATCCTGTGACTGGAGGGGCGCAGCCTTCCCTGCACCCCCCACACCCCCACTCAGTTTTTCTGCAGTGACTCACTCCACTTCTCTCAGTCCCCCAGCCCCCACCCCCTGCAAGCAATTTTTTTTTTGATTACCATTTTAATGGGTAAAAATAGAAGAAAGAAAACTAACTTTTCTAATAAGAAATAAGTCTTCTGAGCACATCCTTAACAGAAACATCTCAGCCCTCTGAGGGATTTAGACGCATTCGGGTGGTTCATGCCCTTTACCCTCTGCTCTCCATTTCTAGACACTGTGTTGAGTCCTGACTAGCATCTTCCATCCTCCCAGGCCAGAATCTCTGCCCTTGCTCTGTGCTTCACTCTCTCTGTTAAATGGGCCTCAGGCCTCCAGAAAATTTGGCACCTTTTTCAATTCTTGGGTTTAAGAGGGAACACAAGGAAAAGAGAAAATTTATTCAAGTAGAATCCCCATAGCACATTCCTGGAGATGTGTGGAATAGAGAAGGTCACGTCCACTGTCTCTGGTTTCACTTCCTCATGGTTCACAGGAGGGGTGAAACCAGGAGACTTCCATGGCTCGCCCAGGTCTACCAGGGTAGACTCTATCCTCCCTCGGAGAGCCGTGCAAGTGGCCACTGTGGATCTGACCTAGCAGTGGGGACTGAGTGGCTGGTACTGCCCCGTGGATGGAATGGGAGGAGCAGAACTGGAGAGCCGGTGGGGCAGCCAGCCAGCACTTCAAAAAAGGACAGAAGAAACAATGCCAGACATTTGTGTAGCCCTTCATAGTTCAGCCACACTTCTGAACGTGCATTATCTCCTTTTAAAAGTAGGGTGCATTTTGCACACAATCCTCATTTTACAGACAACAAAACTAAGACTCAGAGGCCACGTGAGCTATCTGAAGTCACATGAGGAGACACTGGCAGAGCAGAGCCTACTGCCTGCCTTTAAATCTCACACACTTTCCACTGGCCCAGCATGGCTAAGTTCCTCCTCCACTACGGGGCTGTGAAACCCTGACTCTGGCCACGTGGGGGCAAGGGTGTGACTGGGGCCCAGTGACCCTCAAGCCCTGCCACTCTACCTTTCAGGCCACAGAATGCTTATGGACATTTCTTTTTTTGGATACCTTTTTACTTCAATTTACTATGATTTGTGTTCTTTAGTTTCATTATCAAATTCAATTTATCACATTCTCACAACTCTTACACCTGTGTAAGAAAAGGCGTGCACGTGGGGCTGGAGAAGGGGAGGTATCCCCGCAGTGAGATTTGCCTTCGCCATCCGTAGGGATCCTATGTGAGGGACATATTTTTCAGAATCATAAAGGGGGTAATACAGTGCAGCAGTTCTTAAGAAGTATGGCTCTCTGTTTAAAACAGCAAAAATGACAACCACTCAAGCTTCTTAGTATGCATTTTAATTATTTTCATTATGTTTGTTTCTTTAATAAGTCCAAACTAAATGTAAATTAGACTTGAAATCTGATACCAACTCCTTAAGCTTATGGCTCTTAGGTAAGAGCCTGGTTTTCCTGAAGCTAAATTGCCAACACTGGATTAAATGGCAGATTTAGCATGAGCCTGCGTGTTTCTGCATGGGACGTCAGCGATGCGATTAGCAGAGGATGCCGCAGTGGGCCCTAATAACTTCAGGTCTTTTTTGCCATTTCAGGGTCGTCAGACTCATACTTAACCCAAGCTCTGCCAGGAGCAACCCTTTCCAGCCAGCTCTAGCTGTGGCTACCTGAGACCTCTGTTTTATCCACTCAAAGATAAGGTGTGGGTCCTGTTGGCCAATTCTTGCTATAAGCTCTTAGATGAAAACCAGCTACCACGTGGCTGTGTGTGACGTCTGCATACACACGAACGTGGACGTTGATTCTGGCAGGCTTTCCTGCTGCGTCCTCCAGCAGGGCACAGGTCCCCCATCTCACCAGTGATAGCCTTCGGGAGTCACAGGGCATCTGGACTACTTGAGACGCCACCCCCACCACCCCAGACTGGTCCTCACTCCCTCATGGCTCGCTGCTCCTTCAACCATTCTATCTGTTCTTGTCTCTCCACCACCACCACCGCCATCACTGCCTCTTCTCCTGGATCTTGATGCCTTAGCTTTAAAACTGCCGCCCTACAATTGACTACCAAGGATTAGCCACTGAGGAAGGAAAGGGGGAATTTCCCAGAATGACTCAGTTGCCTGGAGGTGTGGGCTGGGTCATGCTGTGGTCCCCAGAGGTGACACTGAAGTGTACCACATTTTGATACCTGAAAGATGGCAGCTGACCTGAGGAATGGGTCCTTCTTCCCTGTCTATCCTTGGGCTGACAACCCCCAGAGGGTGGGCTAGAGGGAGGGGCCCAAGCACAAAAACACCTGGAATGGAGGAGGCTGGTGGGGCCAGGTCCATGCCCCCACAGAGGCACAGCAGGGCATCTCCTAGGGGGGAGGGAGGACAGCTCGTCCTCTAGTGACAGGTGACATGGGCAGAATGGAATCCTGGGCCCCAGTGAGATGCTCCATTTTATTAGAATCACATGCTCTAGGGGGTGAGGCCAGAAGTTCTCCTGAGAGGAGAAGCAGGTTCCATGGGGAAGACCCACAGAGGGGTGGGAACAGAGAGTGGTGCCTGTAGGGTGCTGGCCACATACACCGAGGCTGGCAGGTTCAAACCTGGCCTGGGCCTGCTAAACAACAATGACAACTGCAACAACAACAACAACAAAAGAAATAGCCAGGCATTGTGGTGGGCATCTGTAGTCACAGCTACTTGGGAGGCTGAGGCAAGAGAATTGTTTAAGCCCAAGAGTTGGAGGTTGCTGTGAGCTATGACGCCACGGTACTCTACCCAGGGCAACAGCTTGAGACCCTGCCTCAAAAAAAAAAAGACCCATGGTGGATGGTGAGGGGTTGGTATGGAGGCTCCTCGCTGAGGGCCCTGGAGCTATGGCAGGTATGGCCTCAAGTGACAGGGCAGACAGGAGCCAGCCCACAGCCTTTGTCCATTGTTAACCACTGGTGGATTCCGCTCCTCAGCCAAGATTTTATCTCTTAGGTGGCTCCAGGCACCTGCCTGCCCAATGTTAAGGCCTCTGAGATGGGTCATATGGGCGTGGCTCTGCTTCTCTCAGATGACTCAGGCCCCATTGGCCTGAGAGTGGCCTTTAGCTCCACTCCCACTACCGAGAGGTGGTCAGATTCCTTTGGATTTAGTAAGGGCACTCCTTGAGGACTGTCTGTAATTAGCCATCCACAGTGGGAATTCTCCTTTAATGAACAGAGAGCCACATCCTCCCCTGGCACATGAGCAGGGCTGGTTTCACAATGGCCAGCCACAGGTGAACAACCAAGGGCAGGGCCTGGACAGAGCAGTCTGGGAGAGACACAGGCCCTTGGGCCTGCTTGGTCAGCCCTCTGCAGCCCTCCTGCCCAACCTGCCCAAACAGTGGCAGGGAAACACTGCTGCCTGCAGGGAAGCAGAGGGATGGGGAGGCTGGGGGATGCAGCGCGAGGTACCGCTTGACTGGAAGCCAGCGGGAGCTGCTGCTCCAGCCAGCACTCCACTTACCTGCAGCAGTGCCTGATAGCCTCCCCCAGTCACACACTGTCTCACTTTGATTTTAATCCTATCAACGGCAGAAAAGCAGCATTAACCTCATCTGCAGCTCAGGGACAAGTTGGGGTCACATTTTGAGAATTTGGACTCAATCCCATGAAATCTGACTCCAAATCCATCCTTTTTCTGCCATACCATTGGTTTTTAAACTTTAAACAAGCTTTTTTGAATAGTTTAAAAGAATATGGAGTTCTGTGTGCTTCTTATAGGAAGTTGAAACTTCCTATGAATCTATGAATTTTATTTATTTGAATTTATGAATTTATTTCAAAATTAAAATTTAGAAAATCCTGCGTGAAGCCCCAATATATAAAATCTATCCATGAGATGCTCTTAGAAGTCAGCAGTGGGCTTCTCCCTCCGGGACAGTGTTGAACGGAGCCTGGGGGAGCCAGGGGAGCTGCAAATGCTCTGTTTCTGGATCTGGGTTGATTACACAGATGTGTTAAGTTTGCAAAAACTCACTGAGCAGTGTATTTACAATTGGTGCACTTTTTTTGTTCAAATGTTAAACTTCAGACGTTAAAAATATATCAGGGTGAAAGTGCTCTAGTTGAACAGGAAGAGGGGTTGGAATTTGCTCAGCCTCTTCCACCTGTCTCCTTTACCTCTGATGACTCTAGAAATCTGGGGTGTATGATTTGGAAGGTAGATTCTGATTTCCCCTGCATAACACAGTGCCTGGGTCAGAGCTCTCTAGACCCTGTAGCAATTGCTCTGTTGCTGTTAGAGCAGCATGGTGGCTCAAAATAGTCACTAAAATCATTGAAAAGAGCAAATAGTCCTAGCAAGAAAAAGAAAGTTTATTAACACCTTGCACAGCACACTGGGCCCCATCCTAGTGACTGCACACTCTGTGGAAAGTGTGGTTTAGGGGTTTATACACAACTTTGAAGGATATCAGCTGCTTCTTGGAAGTCTCCCATTGTCTTAATAACTCTGCTCTCAAAAAACCCCACCTGAAAAGTCTTGATCATCCCCATTTCCGTAATAGCCCAGGTCAGCCTTACTCAGACCAATCCAAAATGGCCTGACCATATCCGTCACCTACCCTGCTCATATCTAGCTATCTGCCTAACATTGCCATTTCCCATTAGCAAATCATAGCCCTCAGTTAAGAAGCACCATTCAAATGTCTGCAGAGAGGAACATGATTCCTGGGTGTGAAGGATACCACAATAGGCTGCTGTGAAAAAATGAGACAGCAAGCTCCTGGCTCCCACATGGGTGGGGCAGCCTTATCCTGAAAGAATAAACTTGGAGTGAAGGATTCCCAAAGACAATGGGGGAAGAGAAGGCTTTTATGACTTGAAGGGAATGGATAGGACTTTCTACAAATAAAAGGCAACTGACAACGTGAAACAAACAAACAAACAAACTTCACTCACACTCTAAGGCAGGTGGTGATTATTTGCACCTCACTGGGCTTCTATGAAGGTTTCTGGTGGAACTGCACTTTGGAGCAGCATGCCCAGCTGGGTGTTTTCCCCTTCCTGCTTGGAGGACGTGGCTGACAACTTTTCCTTTCCTGTGCTGAGTTAGTTTCTGCTGTCACCTGCCCACCACTGCACTTGGAGTCAGCAGCAGCTGCCAACACAGAGCTAAGGGAAGAATTAGCCCAGTGTGAGGTTAACTGGACCAAATTAAAGCCACTCTGATTTAACAGGCTCTCAGAGGTCTATCGCAGGAATGCACAAGCAGGCTCCCCCAGGACTTAGGAAGTTTGGAAGCAAAGTTGTTATTTACAGTAAGTAGCAGAGTCTCCGGTTTCATTTGTCAAACTGCTGCTGCAGGATGAAGTTGGTAGACAAAGGAGAATCTTTTGCATGATCCTATTTCTAGAAAAGGCTCTTCTCTGAGGAGCTTAGGAAATAATATCAACAGAGTGAATCCAACTAAGGACCCACTGATGAGGCAAGAAGGAGCTAAGAAATAGGCAAACAGGCATCAGGGTCTTCCACCTGGGGACAGCTTTTCTGCGAGGTTGTTTACAGGTCAATAGCACTCTGCTTCATCTCAAGGAAGGCCAAGTTTTGTTTCACTGAGTTTGCAGGCTAAGCTGAAATCTCTTTTTGATGCAGTATTTGTTATTGTAAAGCCTTGTTCCTGTGATTCCCCTCCCCCCCCCCCCCCCCCCCCCCGGCGCGTGGACCAGGGGACGATCCACTGGGGGGATAAAGCCGGAGGGGGGGGGGGGGGGGGGTGGTGAC
>CAUYPK010115606.1:0-41397 GCA_963574355.1 Loris lydekkerianus | reverse complement strand
ATCATGGGGCACCATACACTGGTTTTATAGACCGTTTGACACATTTTCATCACACTGGTTAACATAGCCTTCCTGGCATTTTCTTAGTTATTGTGTTAAGACATTTACATTCTACATTCACTAAGTTTCACATATACCCTTTGTAAGATGCACCACAGGTGTAATCCCACCAATTACCCTCCCTCTGCTCCCTCTGCTCCCCCTCTCCCCTCCCTCCCCTCCCTTTCCCCTGGGTTTGAATCCTGGCTGTGCCACTTACTGGCTATGTGACCTGGGGGAATTTCCTTTATTTCTCTGTGTGTCTGCTTCCTCAAGACAGGCATAACGATGCTTTATGTCTCATAAGATTATTTGAGTATTAGATGAATTAACATGTGAAAAGCACCGCACCTACAGTCGTGACTAGCACATTTTTACAAAATAGTGACTATATATTTGCTTTTAAAACTTTTATAAACTCCATATGATGAGTTAGACTGTAGGAAGTACCTGTGAGAAATACCTTGGCAATAAGGGATTGGGGAAGGGATTTAACATCATTGACTCTAGTTAGTGAGATGCACAAAAGAATGTACGTCATTGGTTAGCAATCTCCACGCCTGTGGTATAGGCGGCCGTGGGATTACTTCTATGCTTCGGGAGAAGTTAGCCAGGGCTAGTCCTTTGGCTCTGCTTCTTACTTAGAGGACACCTTATCCACACTTTCCCTACTAAGACTGCTGTGGAGAGATTGCTGCTGAGATGCTCGCTCCTACTAATACTGACTGTGACTTCTAAGGTGCCTCCGCACCTGAGACCTGAATGAGACCTACCCTGAGTAAGCTGGTGCAGCGGCCCATGACTGGACAGTCAAGTGGGCCAAGGCCGGAGACCTAGCGTCCCTGTTCTGATGAGGCCCTGGGTCAGGGCTGGAGACATGGTATCGTGGGCCCCAACATTAGAGACTTTTTTTTTTTTTTCCATTTTAGAAATGGAAACTATGACCTGAATAATCATTCCCATGTCACATGGTGAGTAACAAAGCTAAAATGTTAACTTATGTCTAACTCCAGGGTGGAGCTTTTAACTGTGGATTTATATAAACATTCATGGTAGGGGATGCACGGTTTTTGAGGGCTAATTCTGACTGATGGATTAAAAAGGATTCTAAGGCCATGGTTCTTTAATGATGTGTACCATGAGTGCCATGAGATTATTCTCATCTCGGTATGGCTGGGCATATGATATCATTTGGAGACCAACACATGTATTATTATAAAGGAAATTTTGGAAATTAGTTTTTATGATGAGGAAATACATCCAATCTTTCTAAGTAGAATGAAACTACTAAATAAAAATAAAGGTACAGTTTGATTTAAAAAACCTCATAGACTACTGGCTCCCCTGGAAACCTACAATGTGTGATGTGAACATGCCTTTTGATGGATGAATGAATCTCATTCATTTCTCTTAAGAATTTCTGTTCACAAATGGGGTTTAAGACAGTCCCAACATCACTGGCATCAGGTCAGTGGTTAAGAAAACACTGTGGAGTCCTGGGTTCCAATGCTGTAGCTACTGGCTGGTGTAAAGGTGTTGGCAGGAGAATCCACTTGCTTTTGCTCCATCTGAAAGTCATTAGCTTAATTCTTCAGCCCCATTTCAGACTTTTTACTCCTATGGCAAAAGTGGAGTCCCTCACTAATTTCTTTTCTTTCTTTCTTTCTTTTTTTTTTTCATTTTGGCAGTTTTTGATGAAAGTTGTATAGAAGAATATTTTATTCCTGCATCTTCTCATTTTTTTCTTCCTGGTCTTTGCCCTTTTCCTTTCCTACTTGGTGAGATTTGGCTTTCCATTTAAGGATCTTTTTGTGGTCTTTGTCCAGTTTAAGCCTAGTAAAACCACTTTGGGGGGGGTGAATGTCCACATGGACAGTTGTGCCAGTCATCCTTTCTCACTGCACCCAATCAATGTAGATGATGTATTTCTTCCTGTAAACCTGGACTACTTTGCCAATCTGCTGACCTTTACAGTGCCCCTGGACAACATGAACTTCATGATCCTTTCCAATGGGCATGGACCAAACATTTTACCTCTCTCTCAGCTCTTTGGAAAGAGGGGAAGACATAATCTTCCTGTGAATGTGGGAAGGTGCGTTGGAATGTCTTTTGCAGTTCTTTCTTCAGTCAGAAGTCACAAAGGGATTGAACTTCATTTTGGCTACTGCCTTTTTGGTGATGGCTGCCAAAGGGCTTCCTCACTAATTTCTAAGTTAGAGGACTGACTTCTGAAGAATGTGGCCTACTTAGTAAGCACACATTTCTCCCATCCTGACCCAGCTTCCTGAAAAGACCGATTCAGTCTGCTTTAATGTCTGTTTAATGCTTTCTAATTCGACACTAATCTTCTGTAAACATCTGTGCTCAATTTAGGAGCCTTCTCTAAGTACCCATCAGTTAACATTATAATTTTGTGAGAATCTGCTGACAGAATTGGATGCCCCTATGCCCAGCTTCCATGTATAGGAAATCTGACTTAGGAGGACTGCTCCCTCACTGGGACACCCCTGCAGTCTGCTGAAATCTGTGTTGAAAATATCTGGCCAGATGCCTTTTTCAGCCAAGGCAGTGTAGGATGTGGTAAAGAGTATGAACGTTGGAGTTGGATAGCATAGGTTTGAACCCTGGTTCTGCAAATGACAGTTTTAGGTAATTCATTGATATTTTGTGGTGTTGTTAACAGCTGGGGTTTTGCTCTTTCACCCAGGGTGGAATGCAGAGGCATGGTCACAGCTCACTTGTATTCTAAGTACAGGTGGGAAGCCTCTGGGAAAAGATATAATTTGACAAATGTTCTAAAAGGTTCACTTTGACTGGGAACACTGATTAGAAAGATGCTAGACTGGCATATGTGATAGATTAGTGGCATGGACCCAAGGGTTGGTGGTGGACTGCACAGATTCAATATGCATTTTGGAGGCAGACTTTCCAGGGCTTGCTGATAGTGTTGGTATGGCAAGAGGAAAACATTTTAGTCAAGGATGATTTAATGAATATCACATATTCAAGAGAGATGTATCTGCTAAGAGAGATGTTTGTCTTAGATCATCTTAGAACTGGCCTTTCCTTTCCTTTCCTTTTATTTTCCTTCTCTCTCTCTCTCTTTTTTTCTTTCTTTCTTGTTTTGTTTTTCAGAAATAAGGTCTTCCTCTGTTACCCATGCTGGAGTACAGTGGCATGATCATAGCTCAGTATAACCTTGAACTCCTGGGCTCCAGTGGGTGGGACTACAAGCATGTGCCACCATGACTGGCTAATTTTTTTATTTTTTGTTGAGAGAAGGTCTCATTATGTAATCCAGGTTAGTCTTGAACTCCTGGACTCAAAACAATCCTCCCACCTCAGCCTCTCAAGGTGCTAGGGTTATAGAAATGAGTCACTGTACCCATCCATGTTATTCTTTTCACACTTATTATGAATTTAGTTATCCCTGCCTCTTAGTCTTTTGTTAACTTTTTGAAATTAATGATCCAATAATATTCCTTGTATGCTCCTTTGTAATATACATTCTGTCTATAGGTCATAAAGTACCTTCTTCTAGACTGGTTATTTTATACTTTCATCATCATTTTTCCAAAAAATATTTGAATAATTTTGAATAAATAAATTTCTTCTTCCCTATACTCTATGTGACTAGAAATTCCATGTTCTTATTCTATTAAAGAAGAATGCAGTTCCATATTATTTAATTTCCCAGATGGTATGTTAATTCTTTATGTGCTAAAATGTCAACTTTCCTTTGAAGGAAACTAATGTATATCTTACATTTGTGTCATCCCCTTTTTAAACAGTGTTCTAAGTAGAGTTTAATATTTTCTTGATAGCTGATAGTCTGACAGTAGGCATCATTTACTGGAATGAACTTTATAGATAATGTGACTTGAAATAATTATGGAGATGCCATGGAATGGAGATTGAATGTACATCAATCTGAATTGTAATGCTTTCTGGTTGGTCACCTCTGAGTTAAATGTGGAAGAGAGTGTAAATCAGTGATGTGGTTCTTAGCATATCTGGTTTTTAATAGCATCAATTATTGAAATAATGGTCTAAATAAGGAAGGAAGTGGAAGTAAAATAACATCTAAGAGGCATGACTTTACACAGCTAATCTTAATGATTCCTTATAAGAAACTGTAAGGTACATACAAAGCAATGTTACCAGAGGAGAAAATTATGTGCTTACTGGGGAAGTGAGGTAACTCGTACACTCATGTAACTAGTAAGTGGTGGAGGAGGGTTCAAACTCAGGTCTCTCTGACTTAAAAACAGGCTCTTTCTACTTTATATAGCTGCTTTTTTCTTTCTTTTCAAAAACCCATTCTTTTCGATGCTGCTGACACAGTTCTTTGAATGTATATAGCAATCAGAATATAAAGTTTATTCATGTTGTTCCCTTCTGCAGTGGATCACCTCAATATTAGCCTCAGCACATTCTTGATCATTAGGTCTGAGGAGGAAAGGGTTGGTGCTACATGGACATTTTGATAGAATTTCAGATGTCTTCGTCATCTTTAAGGGAAAAGCATTTGTATACATTGAATGACAGAGTGCTTTGGAGGCACATAAGAAGAAATGGCCAATTCTAGAAAAGCAGAAAAGCTTCCTAGCATATAGGAAGGGTTAGCTTGAGTTGTCTTGAACCCCCCCATTTGACGTGGTGTGGCAGACTCCACAGCATAAGGCAAAGAGAGTAGGGTGAAAGATGTGTGGTGGTATAGTGTACAACCACCTCAGATTTTCTGGAAACTGCAATTTTATTCAGTAAATAGAATATAAGTGGACTGGTAGATCAGAGGATGGGGGAACACAGGTGGCAACAAAAAGATGTGGAATAAGCAGGGGCTTCATCATAAAGGGTCTTACATGCTTTCATGGACTTGGGCTTTATTCTGAAGTCAATTGGGAGACTCCACAAGGGTTTTTTCAAACTTCTTTATTATTGATATATATGTGACATATCATAAAACTCACCTGTTATAAGTGTATAGTTCAATGTTTTTAAAGTTAATTTAAGCCACCACAATAACTTTAGAAAATTTCCATCATCCTCAAAAGATCTTTAATGTCCATTTTCGGTCACTTTCCACACTGCAGATTTTTTAAGGTGAGGGAGTTTTAGCATTTCATTCAAGAATGTAGGAGTGAGGGGAAGAAGAAACTTCAGGGACAATATAAGCCCAGAGGCTGGGCTCTCTTTCTCTCCTTGTCTCCCTGTCTTTTGTTTATCTGAGTTACTTGGTTGGTGCAAAAGTAATCATAGTTTTGGACCATGAATTTTAAATCATTGTAACTAGGCTCAAATACATCTTTATTAATCAGAGTAGGACCCATTACAATCAACACATTGTTGCCAAAGAGAAATAAGTTTGTTTCTTCCCGTAGTGGAAAAATCTATGCTTTAGAATTTGTCAGACTCTTGGAAAACATTTTCTGCATCCTGCTGACTGTGGAAGCATTTTCTTCAAAAGGTTGTTGAGACACTGGAAGAAGTGGTAATCGGTTGGTGAGAGGTCAGGTGAATATGGCGGATGAGGTAAAACTTCATAGCCCAGTTCATTTTGAAGTGCTGGTTGTGCAATGTGCGGTTTGGAGAAGAATTGACCAGGGCCAGATGCAGGTGTTGCCATTTTTAGTGCAACTCATTGATTTGATGAGCATACATCTTGGATATAATGGTATCAACAGGATTCAGAAAGCTGTAGTGGATTGGTGACCTTGACCTTTTCTTGGTGCAAGTTTGGCTTTGTGAAGTTACTTTGAGTCCAACTGAGTACTTTGAAGTTACTCAGTCCAACCACTGAGTTGGTTGTTGCTGGTTGTCATACAAAACCCACTTTCTGTTATTTATCTCACTCCAGTTGAGAAATGGTGTGTTCTTATTGCATAGAATAAGAGAAGACAACATTTGAAAATGGTGATTGATTTTTCTTGTTGCGTTATTTAACCTTTCCAATTTGCTTCAGATGTTGAATGAAGGTAGAATGGTTGATGTTGAGTTTTTGGGCAACTTCTTGCATAGTTGTCAGAGCATGATCTTTGGTGAGTGCTCTCATTGGTCATTGTCAACTCTGATGGCGGCCACTATGCTCCATCATCTTCAAGGCTCTGGTGTCCTTTGCAAAACTTCTTGAACCACCACTGCACTGTGTGTTCATTTGCAGTTCTTGGGCCAAATGCATTATGATGTTATAAGCTGTTCTCCACTGCTTTATGACGTCTTTTGAGCTCAAGTAACAAAATCTCCCAAGTTTACTTTCTCTGACACCATTTCCATGGTCAAAATGAATATAAAATAAACAGCTAGTAATAAGTCATTAGCAAAAAACATAAAGGGAGAAATGCTCATTAAAAGGATGCATAACATAACTATATTTATTTAAGAATGTATTCCAGTATCAAGCAGCAAATCTTAACAACCCCTAAACCACAATTACCTTTGCACCAACCTAGTATATGTCTTGAACACTTAGTCTGTATCAGTCTAAGTGGCCTCTCTAGTGTTAGAGTAAATCTGTCATTCATGTAAGTGCTGTCATCTACAGTGAGTGCTGGAATAGTTTAGTGTGACTAAACACTTCAGCTTTCTTTTCTTTTTTTTTTATTAAGTCATATATACATGGAGCATAAATACATTTATGCCTTTGTGGGATTCAATGTGTTGATTATTTGTACAAATTGGAGTGCTTACATCCTACTTATTAACATAGCTTTCTCAGTTTTCTTTTGGTCTATAGGAACCCATATACTCAGAATAGTTCCATGTTAGAACAAAAAGATAATATTGACCTGGCAGTCTTCAAAGAGATAATTTTGGCTCAGCATCTATATAGCTCAGTGGCTAGGGTGCCAGGCACATACACCAGGGCTAGTGGGTTCAAACCCAGCACGGTCTGCCAAACAACAATGACAACTAGGACAAAAAAATGCTGGGAGTTGTGGTGGGCGCCTATAGTCCCAGCGACTTGAGATGCTGCGGCAAGAGAATCACTTAAGCAGGACAGTTTGAGGTTGCTGTGAGCTGTGATGCTACAGCACTCTAACCAGGGTGACATAGTGAGACTCTGTCTCAAAAAAAAAAAATAATAATAATAATAATTTTATCTTGAGACTGGTGTCATTTTTAAATTTGACAAAGATTTTTACTGTTAGTATTTTTGTATTGTGTAGTTGTCTGATTTCTCCCCCCCCCCGCCTTTTTCTGTATTTTGCTTTTAATTAATATAATAATGAGAAGACCTAATTTCTGTATTTGATAGTTTGGTTTTAATAAAAAAAAAAAAAACAAACATTTAAGATGTTAGTCTATAGAAAGAAAACATTAGCATTAGCTTTTTTTTAAAAAAATTGTTGGGGATTCATTGAGGGTACAAGATACCAGGATATGTTGATTGCATTTGTTAGGTAAAGTCCCTCTTAAAATTTTGTCTTGCCCCACAAAGGTGTGTCACACAGCAAGACCCCAGCCCCTCCCTTCTTCCCTCTCTCAGCTCTTCCTTTCCTCCACCCCACCCTCCTTCTTTCACTCTCTGCTCTCCCCTTCCCCCACCCCCACCATGTCATTAATTGTCCTCATATCAAAATTGAATACATAGGATTCATGCTTCTCCATTCTTGTGATGCTTTACTAAGAATCATGTGTTCTTAGGGGGGTGTGGTCTTGGTGTGTGCCACAGCTTTTGGGAGCAAGACATGATTATAAGAGGGACTATACTTAAAAAATGAAATCAGTATAACCTGGTTTCTTGTACCCTGAATAAATCCCCAACAATAGTAATAATAATAAAAAAAGAATAATGTGTTCCACTTCCATCCAGGTTAATACAAAGGCTATAAAGCCTCCATTTTTTTAAATGGCTGAATAGTATTCCATGGTGTACATATATCACAGCTTGTCAATCCATTCCTGGGTTGGTGTGCATTTAGGCTGTTTCCACAATTTGGCGATTATAAATTGAGCTGCAATAAACAGTCTAGGCAGGCGTCCTCAAACTTTTTAAATAGGGGGCCAATTCACTGTCCCTTAGCCCGTTGGAGGGCCGGACTATAGTTTAAAAAAACAACAACTATGAATAAATTTCTATGCACACTGCACATATCTTATTTTGAAGTAAAAAAACAAAATGGAAACAAGTACAATCACACTGCCTTATGTGGCCTGCGGGCCGCAGTTTGAGGACCCCTGGTAGTGCAAGTGTCCTTATGATAAAAGGATTTTTTTCCTTCTGGGTAGATGCCCAGTAATGGGATTACAGGATCAAATGGGAGGTTTAGCTTGAGTTCTTTGAGAGTTCTCCATACTTCCTTCCAAAAAGGTTGTATTAGTTTGCAGGCCCACTAGCAGTATAAAAGTGTTCCTTTCTCGCCACATCCATACCAGCATTTTCAGTTTTGAGATTTTGTGATGTGAGCCGTTCTCATTGGAGTTAGATGGTATCTCAGGGTGGTTTTGATTTGCATTTCTCTTAATAATTAGTGATGATGAGCATTTTTTTTTTTTTATATGTTAGCCATTCATCTGTCTTCTCTAGAGAAGGTTCTATTCATGTCTTTTGCCCATTGATATATGGGATTGTTGACTTTTTTCATGTAGATTAATTTGAGTTTTCTATAGATCCCAGTTATCAAGCTTTTGTCTGATTCTAAATATGCAAATATCCTTTCCCATTGTGTTGGTTGTCTATTTGTTTTGGTTGTTGTCTCCTTAGCTGTAAAGAAGCTTTTCAGTTTAATGAAGTCCCATTTGTTTATTTTTTGTTGTTGTTGCAAATGCCATGGCAGTCTTCTTCATGAAGTCTTTCCCCAGGCTGATATCTTCCAGTATTTTTCCTATCAATTTTTGTGAGTGGAGAAAGGTGCGAGTCCAATTTCAGTCTTTTACATGTGGATATCCAGTTCTCCCAGCACCATTTATTGAATAGGGAGTCTTTCCCGCAGTGTATGTTCTTGTTTGTTTTATCAAAGATTAGGTGAGCATAAGTTGCTGGTTTCATTTCCTGGTTTTCTGTTTGATTACAATGTCTATGTCTCTATTTTTGTGCCAGTACCATGCTGTCTTGACGACTACAGCCTTATAGTACAGCCCAAAATATGATATGGTGATACCCTGGCTTTGTTTTTATTACTAAGCACTGCCTTAGCTATGTGGGTTTTTTTCTGGTTCCACACAAAACATAGAATCATTTTTTCCAAGTCTTGCAAGTATGATGTTGGTATTTTAATAGGGATGGCACTGAATTGGTAGATTGCTTTGGGAAGTATAGACATTTTAACAATGTTGATTCTTCCCAGCCATGAGCATGGTATATTCTTCCATTTGTTAATATCCTCTGCTATTTCCTTTCTTAGGGTTTCATAATTTTCTTGATAGAGGTCCTTCACCTCTTTTGTTAGGTATATTCCTAGGTATTTCATTTTCTTTGAAGCTATGGTGAAGGGAATTCTCCTTAATTAGCTTTTCATCTTGGCTGTTATTGGCATATACAAAGGCTACTGACTTGTGGACACTGATTTTATATCCTGAGACATTACTGTATTTTTTGATGATTTCCAGGAGTCTTGTGGTTGAGTCTTTGGGGTTCTCTAAGTATAAGATCATATCATCAGCAAAGAGGGAGAGTTTGACCTCCTTTGCTCCCATTTGGATGCCCTTTATTTTCTCGTCTTGTCTAATTGTGTTGGCTAGAACTTCCAGCTCTATGTTGAATAGTAAAGGTGACAGAGGACAACCTTGTCTGGTTCCAGTTCTAAGAGGAAAAGCTTTCAGTTTTACTTCATTAAGTAAAATATTAGCTGTGGGTTTATCATAGATTCAATTAGTTTCAGAAATGTGCCATCTATGCCTATACTCCTCAGTGTTCTAATTAGAAAAGGATGCTGGATTTTATTAAATACTTTTTCTGCATCTGTTGAGAGGATCATATGGTATTTTTTTTTGCTTCTGTTGATATGGTGAATAACATTTATGAACTTGCATATATTAAACCAGCCTTTGATCCCTAGGATGAAACCTACTTGATCATGATGTATGACTTTTTTGATGATAAGCTGTAATCTATTGGCTAGGATTTTGTTGAGAATTTTTGTATCTAAATTCATTAGTAAAATTGGTCTGAAATTCTCCATTTTAGTTGGGTCTTTTCCTAGTTTTGGCATTAGGGTGATGTTTGCTTCATAGAATGTGTTGGGGAAGATTCTTTCCTCCTCAATTTTTTGGAACAATTTCTGCAGTATAGGAATAAGCTCTTTCTTGAAGGTTTGATAGAATTCTGGTGTGAAGCCATCCAGACCAGGACATTTTTTTTGTTGGGAGATTTTTCATTGTTTCTTTGATCTCAGTGCTTGAAATTCGTCCATTCAGGAGATCTATTTCTTTCTGGCTAAGTCTAGGGAGAGGGTGTGATTCCAAATATTGATCCATTTCCTTCACATTATCAAATTTCTGGGCATAGAGTTTCTGGTAATATTCAGAGATGATGTCTTGTATCTCCGTGGCATCAGTTGTTATTTCCCCTTTATCATTTCTGATTGAGATTACTAGAGATTTTACTTTTCTATTTCTAGTTAGTCCAAAGGTTTATCTATTTTATTTTTTCAAAAAACCAACTCCTTGTTTCATTAATTTTCTGAATGTTTCTTTTGCTTTCAATTTCATTGATCTCTGATTTAATTTTGGATATTTCTTTTCTTCTGCAGGGTTTTGGCTTAGCTTGTTCTTCCTTTTTTCCAATTCCATAAGATGGCTTGTGAGTTCGTTGATGTGCTCTCTTTTTGTTTTTCAAATGTAGACATATAAAGTGATAAATTTTCCTCTCAGGAGTGCTTTTGCAGTATTCCACAGGTTTTGGTAGCTTGTGTCTTCATTGTTGTGCTCAAGGAAGGTAATTATTTCCTCTTTTATTTCTTCCTGCACCTAACTATCATTCAACAGAAGGTTGTTTAATTTCCATGCCTTTGTGTGGGGTTGAACATTTTTGTTGGAGTTGAGTTCCACCTTTAGGGCCTTGTGGTCTGAGAAGATACAAGGTAAAATTTTAATTTTTTTGATTCTGTTGAGGTTTGTTTTGTGTCCTAGGATATGCTCAATTTTGGAGAATGTTCCATGGGGTGATGAGAAGAATGTATATTCTTAATCTTTGAGATGCAATGTTCTATGTACATCTATCAAGCATAGTTATTCTAGGGTCTCATTTAAGTTGCTTATATCTTTTTTAAATTTCTGTTTAGAGGATCTGTCTGGTTCTATAAGAGAAGTGTTAAAGTTCTCTGTTATTATGGTGTTACAGGATATCATATTGTTCAGACTGAGTAAGGTTTATTTCAGGAATCTGGGAGCATTTAAATTGGGTGCATAAATATTTAGAATTGAAACATCTTGTATTTTTCCCTTGACCAATATAAAGTAACCATGTTTGTCTTTTTTTAATTTAGTTGCTTTAAATCTACATGTATCTGAAAATAAGATTGCAACTCCTCTTTTCTTCTGAATTCCTTTGCCTGAAAAATTATCTTCCAACCCTTAAGTCACAGTTTTAGTTTGTGTTTTGAAGCTGGGTGTGTTTCCTGCAGATAGAAAATGGATGGCTTGTATTTTTTAATCCAATCAGCTGATCTGTGCTTCTTCAGTGGGGAATCCAAGCCATTAACATTTATTGAGATAATTGTTAAGTGTGGTAGTGTTCTAATCATCTTATTTTGTGAGAGTCCATTACTTAGTTTTATCTTTTGCATCAGTGTGGAAGTTAGGTTCTATCCTTTAATTGCTGAGTTCTTACTTTGCTGTTGATCCATTGTGATGGTCAGTGTGTAGAACAGGTTGAAGTATTTTCTGTAGAGCTGGTCTTATTGTGGCAAATGTCCTCAATATTTGCATATCAGTAAATGATTTGATTTCTCTGTCAATTTTAAAGCTTAGCTTAGTAGGATATAGAATTCTGGCTTGGAGGGAAGTGCCTGTGGCTCAGTGGCTAGGGCAGGGGTCCTGAAACTATGGCCCGCGGGCCACATGAGGCGATGTGATTATATTTGTTTCCGTTTTGTTTTTTTTACTTCAAAATAAGATATGTGCAGTGTGCGCAGGAATTTATTCATGGTTTTTTTTTTTTTTTTTTTAAACTACTTTCCAGCCCTCCAACAGTCTGAGGGACAGTGAACTGGCCCCCTGTTTAAAAAGTTTGATGATTCCTGGGCTAGGGCGTTGGCCCCATATACAGAGGATATCAGGGTAGAACTCGACCCTGGCAAAATTGTAACAAAAAATAGCTGGGCATTGTTGCGGGCGCCTATAGTCTCAGGTACTCAGGAGGCTGAGGCAAGATAATTGCCTAAGATTAAGAGGTGGAGGTGTCTGTGACCTGTGATGCCATAGCACTCCTCTGAAGGCAACAAAATGAGACTGCCTGGAAAAAAAAAAAAAAGAATTCTGTGTTGGAAGTTGTTCTGTTTCAGTAGATTAAAGGTAGATGATCATTGTCTTCTTGCTTGGAAAGTTTCATTAGAGAAGACTGCAGTCACCATGATGGATTTGTCCCTGTATGTGAACTGGTGCTTACTCCTGGCAGCTTGAAGAATCTTTTCTTTTGTCTTGACTTTGGACAGGTTCATCACAATGTGTCTTTGAGAACCTCAGTTAGAGTTGAGGCAACCTAGGGTCCGATATCCCTCTGAAAGCAGTTTGTCAGAATCTTTGGTGATATTTGGGAAATTTTCATTTATAATATTCTCTAGTATGGCTTCCATTGCCCTGGGGTATTCTTCTTCCCCTTCTGGGATACCTATAACTCATATGTTTAACGCTTCATAATGTCCCATAATTCTGTCAGTGAATGTTTTCCTTTCTCTCTCTTTTTCTGCCTCTTTAAGTATCTGAGTTATCTCAACAGCTTTGCCCTCTACCTCTGAGATTCTTACTTCTGCATGGTCTAACCTGTTGTTGATACTTTCTATTGCATCTTTAAGTTCCCTAATTGACTGCTTCCATTCCTTCAGCTCTGCTATATCCTTTCTATATTCTTCATATCATTTATCTCTTATTTGATTCTGTTTTTGGATTTCCTTTTGTTTATTTTCCACTTCATTAGCAGTTTCCTTCATTGTTTCCATCTCTTCCTTCATTGTTTTCATTATCTGTGAATTATCTTCTAAATTCCCCTTCTGTCATTTCTAAAATTTCTTTATAGGTAGAATCCTCTGCAGTAGCTACCTCACAGTCGCTTGGGGGGGGGGGGGGGTTGCTCTGGACTGGTTTTTCATGTTTCCAAGAGTTTTCTGCTGATTCTTCCTCATGAGTGACTTCTTTTATGTGTTTCCTTGCCCTAATTTTCCTTTCACTTCCTCTTGCTCTTTAAGTTACTGTGCCTCTGACCTAGGGTTTTGATGAATCCTTTTGATACAGGACCAGAAGGATGAGAAGATTGAAGAGCAAGATGGGAAAAAAGATTAAAAAAGAGAGAGAGAGAGAGAGAGGAAAAAAAAAAAAAAAAGAAAAGAAAAAAGAGAAAGGAGAGGGAGAAAGTAAAAGGGAATATTGACAAAAAGAAGAGAGGCACAGAAAAAGGGAGACAGGAGCAATATAGTTGTACAGTAGGACATTTTGACCCACCTTAAATACCCCCAACTCTGGGGGTGCCAGGTTGGGTGGTTCCCTTGAGGTCAGCAGCTCTTTGCTAGCCTGTTCAGATACAATACTGCACCTTTACCAAGAAGAGAGGAAAGACAAAAATACTATAAATCAAGCCAAACAAGCAAAACGAAAAATTTACGGGATAAAATTGGGGAAAAACCCAAATAATATGGGTAGAAACACTAGCAAAAATGAAGTTCTAATTTTGAAGAAGGCAACAATGGAAAATTATATTTAAACCAGGAAAATGAAGAAAGAAATGAAGGGGGGAGAAGGGAAAATCTATAGGGAAAATGTTGAAATTAAATTAAAAAAACAAAAAACAAAGCAGTATATATATCTTGCTGAATATTGTCTGGGCAACAGGTGATCTTCTGGGGCATGAGATGTTAATCACAATCCTGGTACAGCTGTATGAGATGGAAACTGGAGGCCTCTGCTGATTTCTCAAACCTCACAGGGTGGAGAACTTAAATCTCTCCTCAGCTGACTTAAAAGACACTTTAAACTGTTAACAACTTTGGCTAAGTAGAAACTTTCCCAGGAAAGCACTTTTTGCTGAGATCACTCTTGAAGTAGCTGCCCATTTACCTAGTGTGTCAAAACCAATTTCACTCTCTGTCCCTGAGTGCCAAGGCTGTAAGGTGTCTCAAGTCACCACCTTTAGGTTGCTCAGTCACTAGATTACTTGCTTCCACCCGATCCTTGCTCTGCAACCCTGAGAGCAGAGCTTGTTGGGGCAGTTCTCCTACAATGGCTCCGTGAGGCCCACAGCTGAACACTATTAGGTCTGTCTGGCTGAGCGTGTCAGTCTGGGGCCCTAGACAACACTTAAAGTCCTCCGCACTCTCGCCCAGGTTCTCCCAAGGTAGTTCAACTGAGTGCCAAGTCCAAAAAAACAAAACAGCTCACAGGTAAGGCCTTTCCAGATTGCAATCTCGCTGCTGCTGTACTTTCAGTTGCCGGCGGGATTAGATGGAATGAATACACGCAACCACTTGCCAGTTCTCCACTGCTTTTGTCCTCCTCATGGGGGCCAGAAGTCTCTCACTGACTCCATGTGTCCCCAAAGGGATGTTTCTGGGCAGATCCCATCAGCCAGAGATGCCTGGAGTCTTCTCTCCTAAGTCTCACCATGCCCAGTTGCAAGGAAGCTGTTACTTGGCTGCCATCTTGCTTCTCCTTCAAGCATTAGCATTTAAGAAAAGCACTAAGACAAAGGGACTAACTGCTTAATTGCCATTTTAGAAACAATAACAGATGTCTTCTACTGTACGATTCTGGCACAAAACAAAACAAAAAAAAACCATTGTTCTCACCAAGTCCAGCCTTGGTATAAACTTAATTCAGAAGAATGAAAGTTGCTAATAATCAACCCTATGTAGACCAGAATGTTCAGTTCTAATACAATTTAAGGAAATTTGAATAAAACAAAAATAAATGTGACACTTGGTACTAAATCCTGGTTTATTCTTTGTTTCATTATCCAGTGTATAAAGACATTGTCCATTTTGGGTATTGATTATATACTACATGTACTATACTATACTACATTTGTATAATTCTATACTACTATAACATACAATGCTATTTTATATACTACTTCCAGAGTGCCTGAGTTTGAAGTCTAGGCTCTGCAACTCAGTAGCTACGTGATCTTGGGGAAGTTATGTAGCCTGTCTGGGTCTAAATAACTCAGTTTTGCTATTTGTAAAATAATACTATGTACCTTATAGGATTGTTTCACTAATGCTAATGAATTTAATGCTAATGTTTGTCAAAGCAATTAACAAATACCTGACCTATTGTACACACTATGTATATGTATATCCATCTATGTATCTATTTGGCAAAGCATTCTTGGTATGCAAAGGCTTCTCAGTGCAGAATAGCATCAGACTTTGAGTATTCCTCATATTAACTGCATTATTTTATTTTGACTTATTTTCAGAAGTTTACTTATGATGTGTCTTAGTGTGGATTTCTTTGCCTTAGTCTTTTCAGGATTCTCTTAGCTTTCTAAATCTGTAGGTTTGTTTTTCAGCAAATGTGGGAAGTTTTTAGTTATTATTTTTACGAATATATTTTCATCTCCACCCTTTTTCTCATCTTTTTCTAGGACTCTGATGGTATGACTGTTAGGACCTTTGCTTCTGTCACTCAGGTGTCTTTATATTGTTCTAACTTTAAGTTCACTTACTTTTCCTGTATTATTTATTTGGCTACTGAAACTTTCCAGTGAATTTTTTTTTTTTTTTTTTTTCTTTTGAGACAGGGTCTCACTCTGTCCCTTAGGTACAGTGCTCTGCTGTCAGCTCACAGCAACCTTAAAGTCTTAGGCTCAGGAAATCCCCTTTGCTCAGCTTCCCATATAGCTGGGACCATAGGAACCCACTGCAATAACTGGCTAGGTTTTTTCTATTTTTAGTAGAGACAGTCTTGCTTTTGCTGAGGCTGGTCACAAATTCCTGAGCTCAATTAGTCCACCTACATGCCTCAGCCTCTCAGAGTGCTAGGATTATAGGCTTGAGTCAATGCTCCTGGATTCTAGTGAGTTTTTAAATTTTAGTTATTGCAGTTTTAAATTCCATGCTGTCCATTTGGTTCTTCTTTATATCTGGCACCACTAGGCAATGGATGGGAAGATACCAAATCTGCAAGAAAAAAACTATTTTCTCTAGCCTGGGCTGCCCAATCTTGGGGGTGCTCTCACTCAATTACTGCTTGTGTTGCCTGTGAGTAGAGAATGTGCTTTCCTGGGTCTGCCTGGTACTATCAGCTGAGAAGGTGGGAGATACCTCAGGCTGCCTGATGCAGGTGGGACTCTTGCTCAGTTTTCTTAGTGCCACCTGCCAGGGAAGAAATAAACACCCAACACATCTTCTGCCTCTGGGTGGTGGTCAGGAGATACTGGGATCTTCGCCACTTCTTAAGACTTGAGGTCACTAGACAACCTTCTTCTTTCATCTTTCAGAGTCCTCTTTGATTGTTTGTTCTATCATTTCCAGGTTTTAGCTTCACATAGTGGGGTGGAGCAGGAAGAGGAGTTTATACCTTCTTGTCTGAAACCAGTTAGTCTTTTTACTTTTCCTCAAAGTCTCTTGGTACTGAGCCCGTGGGATGGCAGCTGGACTTCTCCTACACATGACAATAACAATAAGAATTACTCTGAAACCTTTTTTTTTTTTTTTTTTTTTTTCTGGGACAGTGTCTTACTCTGTTGCTATGGGAAAAGTGCCATGGCATTATAACTCACAGCGACCTCAAACTCATGAGTTTGAGCTATTCTCTTGTCTCAGTCTCCAGAGTAGCTGGGACTACATACAGGCGCCTGCCATACTTCCTGGCTACTTATTTTTTCTTATATTTTTAGTAGAGAAGAGATCTTGCTCTTGCTCAGGCTGGTCTTGGACTCCTGAGCTCAAGCAATCCTCCCACCTCAGCATCCTAGGATTACAGGAGTGAGCCACCATGCCTGGCCTAAAAACTTACATTTGTATAGTACTTTCTTGTCATTATCATTTTTTTTGATCCTTGTTGCAGATCTATAGGGGATTCAAAGCTAATACTACCTATAGCATCCCTCATATCACAGAGGACCCTGGGAGGAGGAGGGACATAGCAGGAGCAGCGGTGCTGAGGCTGGGAGCCAAGTCTGTGGTTCCACTCTGTTCTGACTCAGTAGTGTCATTTGGATTGTCCTCCCTTTCGTTTCCACAGTTCTGTAGTATTGAAGTCTTTGGAAGTGGAAGCTGCCATAAACTAAGCAGCTGGGTGGCTTATACAATGGTATGAAGTCTAAGGTCAGGGTGCCAGTGGGTTGGTTTCCTCTGAGGCCTCTGTCCCTTCACATGTTCATCCCCCTGTGTGTGCACACCCTGGTGCACAACCCTGGCATCTTCCTCTTCTCACAAGGTTGCCAGTAACATTGTATTAGAGCCACACCCTAATGATCTTATTTTAACTTAATATCATATTTAATGTCTTTATCTCCAAATTTGGTTATATTCTGAGGTGTGTGGGGGTTAGGATTACAAAATACAAATGTTGGAAGGATATTATTCAGCCCTTAACAGAGAAGCGCCATGTGCTCTTTGATAAACCCTGAGCGGCTAGACACCACACACTCATCAGAGAAGGGATGGCTGTGCAGAAAGAACTTTTAGAAGGTGAACATCAGTTTAAATAGCTTTGTTATGTTCTCATTTCCTCTGTTTGCCATGAAAAAGTTCAATCTAACTTCACTTTTGTCTTGCTTTACAAATGTTCTTCCTCTACCACTTTCTTTGCTGGTCCGTACTTTTAATCGGAAGCTGAATACATGGCCAGAATCTGCTATTAACCAGTTGTATGACTTTTTCGTAGAAGTTTCTCTTTTGTGGGCCTGAGTTTCTTAAGCTTTAGAAAGAAAAAGGGCTGAACTTGACATCTTATACCTTCCTTCCAAATGGAAACAATTTCATGACTTTACTAACGTCTCCATGCCAACTATGCTGTTTTTCTCCTTATGTTGTAGCTTGGTACCATTGTTTATGTACTACTTTCAATTGCAAATGATTTCTGTGGAAAAGATATGAGTAAAAGTTGACAGGTGAGTCTTAAGTCTTTAATATAGCACTCAGGTGTGAGGGTATAGTGGGTATAGTGCTAAACTGTTCATACTGGTGAAAATGAGTATCTATTGAGCAATTACTCTATGCCAGGTATAGGTCCTTCTATAGTGCCAATTGCAATGGGTCTGGCTTGGGGAACACAAAGGTGAGAACAAAGGGAAGCTCTATGAAGGCAGAGAAGGGTTGCCTTTGCTAATGAATTGGTAGAAAACAGATGAAGTAGCTGGAATAGAGGCAAAGCAGAGGCTAAGCTCATTGCTTGAGGCAGCAGGGGTACAAAGTAGAGCCACAGACTAGGTAGGTCCTCAAGATATGTGTAAAGCAGACAGGGTCTTGTGGGTGTAGGATATCCATGACCATTGGGTGTGGAGCAATGAGCAAGGGCTATTAATTAGATGGGAAATGAGCTATATTTTGGGACATCCATTAGACTGTCATTGATTCGTATATCATGCACTCATCTGTTTATTTCTTCATTTACTCATTTATCAAATACAGTAGAACCTCCATAGTTGACCACCCTCCTACATTGACCACTTCCTTAAGTTGACCTAATTTTCTTAGACCAGATATGCACTACATGAGCTCAGTGGAGGTTCCCTATATTGACCAGCTCCATATGTTAACCAGTTTGTTACAGTCCCTGGAGTGTTCAACTTACAGAGGCTTTACTGTATTTATTTTATATCTACTGTGTACTAGGCAAGAACTAGATAGGTAAACATAGGTTGGCAACTGCAAAGGTAAATGTAAATTCAGAGATATCCTGACACAAAGGATGAATAGAAAGTGCATACTAAGAGGCCCAGCTGGTAGAAAATATGGCTGGGCTGCCTCTTTATCCATGGACCCATGTGACTCCAACAAATTCGTATGGCACCTTCTCTCTAATAAGAAAATCTATCACTTAATCCACAGTGGAATGCCCCAGCATTTGAGGCAAAACTCCTCAGCGGTGTGGCCGTGTGGTGCAGAGTTCAGGGCAGGAAGTAGGTAAAAGTTCTGTGTTCAGCTGACATTGCAGCTGGAAATCAAGATTGGCAGAATATAGTTATTGAACATGGCAAGCTGCCAGGTTTTCAGTGCTTGCACTCTGTGCCTGCCCTACCAGCTTGAAGTTTCTTGATGACCAGCAATTGTCAAGACCACTGTTTATTGCTCTATTTCAAAATGGAAAATTTGCAGTGATTCACTAATAATGTGGGGTCACTTATAAAATTGCTTCAAACCATTGAAACTGATTACACAGTCATGTAAAAGGCTGTGGTGCATTGCTCTGAATGTTTCCTCTAATGCACAAAACTGTGCATCAAAACAAAAGCTGTAAAAAGAAAAATCCGTAGAGATGGCAAAAAGGAAACATTGAAGCAAACACAAATTGGAGTCTTTGAAAACATAGAGTACGCCCCTTTTGGATAACGCATCCAATATCCCTGAGCTTGGAGGGTACAAATAAATGCCCATATAATTACTCTTTAACTGAGTAATTACATGCTTATTCATGCCCTGTGGATTGATTAGCAATTATACTTGGAATTGCTAGGGAAAAAATGAGACCTGCTAAAGTGGCTGTTGTCAAGTTCTAACTGAATATGGTTGAAAATGATGGTTTGCAAAATGACTCTGGTGGTCCTTTGATAATTATTGTTTCCAGAGCTTGAAGTTTGTGATAAACAGTTTCAGAAAGACTGAGGAAAACTGTGCTGGCTGCACTTTGGAAAATTTCCTCCAAGAACTCTGTGAAGAGCCTTATTGGTCTTCTTCCTTTTTCTCAGGATAAATTCAGATTGACATTTCTCAGAAAGAAAGTAAGATTACGATTGGTGCTATGTGTAGGATTGAGTTTGGACCAACCTGTATCATTGGGTTGGGGCCTTTGGAATGAGATACAGAACCTTTTAAATATCATCAAAATAAATCAGCAAATGCATTTCTCAATAATTGCCTGTTATACTTTAACAATGCTCTATTCCCTTCTAAGAATGTTTTTTTAATGAGACCTGGTTGTAAGCTCCTAACACTTTACCATTGACAAGTGTGAGCTTTGTGAAGCATTGGTGGTAGATCATAGTGCTGACTGGGTCCCTCACTAGCATCTGACTTTTGAGTTTGGGTATCAGTCAGGGTTAGGCAAGAAACACACTCTAGCTTAGAGGGTTTGAGATATTTTGATGAAGAGATTAGATTGATCAACAACATGGGGGCAGGTAAAGCAGTCACAAGGGGTGTTGGACCCCCAGAGACTAGTAAGGATGGAGTGTTATTATTATCCTTAGTTCTAGAGGTACAAGGGGAGGAGGAAGCACTACAGGAAACTAGGAAGAGGAGGAACTATGGGAGAAGGGTCTACTGTCAGGAACTGGAGTCTTGAGGTGATGGTCATTATCAGAAAACAGACCGCAGAGGAAGGAGGGAGAGGGGAAGGAATGCTTCAACATCTCTCCTCCTCCTCTCTTGCTGTGGTAGTGCCCCCTGCGGGCCTCATCCAAGCAAGAGACTGCCTGTGGGGGAGCCTTGGCCGTGCATCTTCAGGAGAAAGGCCCAGGTCCTAGAAAAGGGCAGAGAAGGTGGCAGGAAGTATTGCACAGATTGTGATAATGATGCCTTCCATCTATTGGAGTCTTGCTGTGTGCCAAACAACATGCTAAGTGCTTTAGAAACAATCCTCAGGCGACTTTCCCACCTCAGAAACTTTGCCCCCATTACATTGATGAGGAGACTGGACCTCAGCATGATTAAGTAGCTCACTCAAGGTCACACAGCCAGTGAGCAAAAAAACTGGTATTTGAACCCCTCCTTTTAGTCCCCAAGTCTGTGTGTATATCCCTGAGTTATGCTGTAACTGCTGTAAGCCTCAGTTTTCACGTTGTAAAATAGGGTGCCGTACCTACCTCAGAGGGTCATCATGAGGGAGGCCTCGGGAAGTGCTGAGCATAGTTCCAGGCTCTTAGGAAACTTACTCAACAGTAACACAGTTCCTCTGCTTCCTTCTTCTGTCATCTTTCCCTTTTAAAATGGAAAAAACGAATAAACAAACAAAACCAATTGTGGTATGCAGCCCCATATTCTCCTCCTGGAAGGAGATGGTGTACTTTAAATTCTCTTTTCCCCTTTTTCTTCAAGGATTGTTAATCAGGGCACCAGTTCAGATCCAGTGACTTGTAAGGGAAGTGACTAAAAAGAAATCTAATGCAGGGAGCAAATAAGCATCAGTGGAAATAGTTTTACAGGTTGTTTACTCAATAATTGCAATTTTCATTTTGAAGGAGAGGTGAAACTACAATAAATTCTTAACTGAAGAAAGGAGATTTGTATCTAGAAAAATGTAATAAATGAATACTCAGGGAAGAAGGCCGCACACGCTTTTTCACACCTGTTGTTTAAATTTTGAGAAGCAGTGTCAAAGTTGTGTTGTTCCTCTCTGTCCCCCATTCCCCAGCCTTTTAGTTGATTTTTTTTCATTATTGAGAAGTTACAGTGTTAGAATTTAGCAGGTATTGGGACTCAGAATAAAGATATTATTCTAGTTTCATATTAAAACATCTCTGCACTTGAGCCCAAGAGTTCGAGATTGCAGTGAGCTATGATAGCACCACTGCACTCTAGCCTAGGCAACAGAGCAAGACCCTGTCTCAAAAAAAAGTCAACAAAACTCAAAAAGCAAAACAAAACAAAAAGCCCTCTGACTCAATTGATATACAAGCTTGTTTATTTTGATACACTATTTCTCTGCCACTTCAGCTCTCTAGATACTTTTTTCTTAATATCTAGCACAGATAAGAGTCATGTTACACGTGATTTAGTATTTGCTATCTCTATAGGTGCTAACAGATTTTCTTACATTCTCAGCTTTACAACCATTTTTAAAACTCTTTTAGGTCAAGGTTGGTGGTTATAGAATTATTTCATAGCCCTCTATGATCTAATTCAATGCTTGACTGAGTAAGTAGTTGCTGATAGATGATTACTGAATTTATTTCTGTCTCTTCCAAGGAAAGCAATTCAAATTAACTTGTGGTTATTCCTCCCACTGCCCCTGACTTTTAAACCTTATCAGAAAATCTCTTTTGGTTCTCTTCTTAAATGTAACATATTACTTTCAAATTTACAGAAAACCTGGAATAAATATATAGGCAATAAATAATAACATCAGAAGATAAAGGATACTAGTTATAATTGCATCAAAAATGAAGAACATTGTACTTCTTTATTAGAGACTTAAGGTTTGAATAAATTGGGAAATAGTACATGTTTCTGAATGACAAGACTTTATAGTTTGAGATGGAAATCATTGAATCACTAAATAGATGTTGAAGTACATAGACAAACATATAAGCAAATATTTGCTGAGCAATATAACTTAATGACTCAGCATAACATTTGATGTTAGATGTCTGTAAAATGGATTTCACACTTTTTAAAACTAGTTTTGTTATGAAGATTGAAAAAGATAATATCTGTAAAAGGCTTAATAAGATGTCTAGCATATGATGACTGATAAATATATTGTAGACATTTATTTTGTTTTCATTATTATACTTGTTATATACCTAGGGAGGGATTAATGATATTTCTCTTTATGGTGAGATGGTGATATGTGAGCATCTAGTTTTTTTTTTCTTGTTCTGTATTTTCTAATTTTTCCACAACATTGCTTTCATAGTAGGAAGTTAACGGAAGTTGCTTATTGGAAAGAACAATGGAGAACCCAAAGGCACCATAAGCAAGATATATTTTAAAGGGGCAAGACTTAATGAGGGTGTTGAGCTGGGTGTGTGCCCCAGCCATGGGCCAAGTCTATTTATGAGCTTGTCTATTCAGAAGCCTTTTGATGTGTTCATGTTCCACTTTTGGCCTGTCTTGGTTTTAAGTTATTCCTGCTGTTCTCTTATCTAGCCAACCCCAACCTGTATGTGTGGGTCTTGACTGCAGTACAGATCAAAAAACCTTACATGTTGAACTCAAAAATGTATGGGAGTAGAATTACTGTATATACTCGAGTATAAGCCGAGTTTTTTTCGGCACAAAATTTGTGCCGAGTTCGGGTTTTTCGGCACAAATTTTGTGCTGAAAAAACTTGGCTTATACTCGAGTATATACAGTATTTGGCTAATAAGACCAATCCCAAGGGAGGACACTGGGCATTGGAAACCCTCATGCTGGTTTGGTGATCTCCCATGTCCACTTCATTTCTGTTACCTTTCCTTTTAGGACTCACTGGAAATACCATGTCTTCTCCTTTCTCCTAATGAAGGCCTCTCTAGCTTTTCTGATAATTTGAAGGCCATGCTGTTTTACTTCCAATTCTATGCCTGTTCTAGTCTTCCCTGATCCTTTCCTGCCTAGGCTCCGGCATTTCTAGCCCCTTATGGACAGTAGCTGAAGCAGAAGCAAGTCTATTCTTTTTGAGTGGAGAATATGGCCCATAAGCCTGTCCACGGAAGACTTTATTTACTATTTTTCAGCTGTCTGACATATGTCAAATTAGAAATCTTTGCTTTTCTACTGTTGCCAGTAACACCAAATAATTCAATTTTCTGTGCAGACCCCCCAGGATTAGCACTTGCCAGTGGGGGTGAACTTGCTTTGAAAGATGTTTGCACTTAGGTGCATTTAAGGTACAGAGATTTCAGGAGCAGCAATGCTTGGAAATACTACCTCAGCGTCTCTAATACTATTGGTTTGCGTTCAGTAACATGCCTAAGAGATCAGTGGGAACAGACTGCTTCTTCATTTTGAAGAAAAGATATTGAAAGTTTCTTGAACATTTAGAAGCCAGAGTTTTATTTCTAATGCTGAAACTCTGGGCATTATACACACATAGACAGTATACCACCCATTTTCTTTTGACATTTACTTTAGATTTTCCAGAGTTTGCTAGCTGTAAGTTTTGTCTCTGAGGCTGAAAATTTGACCTCTTCAATTTAAGGATTATCTCAGGAATTTCACAAATAACTACTTTCTTCTACTCACATATTTATTAACACCTTTTATTGATAAAGACCTAAAGAATGAAAATGGTTTCTGGATATGTTTTTATTGGTTTGAGATCTTGCCTGAGTTTGAGTATGATACGTATTTATATATTTATTAGGTATGTTCATGTACACATGCAAATTATGCACTATGTATGTATGTATAGATGTGTATCTGTGTGGGGGAAGGGAAGAATTCTAGCAGATCTAGCATGCTCCAGTATGAAACTATGGATCAACTGGGTGGGCTAGTTTCTCACTCTTATTGGCCAGTGTCCCTGTCTGCATCCCATTTTGTTCCAATTTGGTTATCTGTCAAATGAGATCATTTCTTCTTTTCCTCAGAAGAATGGAGTAGGAATAAACAAGTGTTCATGTCATGTACTCTGGCACTGCATATAAAATAAATATATATGTTTTTATCCATTTTATTCCTTTTAAAGATAAATTTCAATATTATATATTTTATATTTTTCCGAATTATATGTTCAGGGTAGTTTTGTCCATATACTCTGAGCTGTATTGTATATGTTATGAATGTGTGTATACTATCTATAATACGTATCAAATAGCTTGTGTGTGTGTGTGTGTGTGTATGGATAGGCTATAGATAAAAGTGATTTAATAGTAGTGAAGAGTTTTGGATACGTTTTGTTTTCTGCTGGAAGGCTTTTATTTTCTATCCATATGCTGACAATGTAAACTCAGTGAGATTAACTGTAGCTCATTTATTTTTAAACTGAATTAATTCATAGCTTCTTCAGGCAAAACAGTTCATGCTTATTTTATTTATTTTTTTGAGACAGAGTCTCACTATGTCACCCTCAGTAGAGGGCTATGGTGTTACAACTCACAGCAAACTCAAACTCTTGGGCTTAAGAGATTCTCTTGGTTCAGCCTCCCAAGTAGCTGGGACTACAGGCGCCCGCCACAATGCCCGGCTAGAGTTCATGCTTATCAAACAGAAAGAGACACTTTCTTTACTTTTTTTTTTTTTTTTTTTTTTGAGACAGAGTCTCACTGTGTCACCCTTGATACCTCAAACTCCTGGGCTTAAGTAATTCTCTTGCCTCAGCCTCCCAAGTAGCTGCGACAACAGGCACCTGCCACAATGCCCACTTATATTTGATATTGTTGTCGTTGGTGTTTTTTAGTAGTCCTGGGCCGGCTTCAAACCCGCCAGTCCCGTGTTTGTGGCCAGTGCCCTAACCACTGAGATATGGGTGCCAAGCCTCTTTACTATTTCTTTCTTTTTTTTCTTTTTGCAGTTTTTGGCCGGGGCTGGGTTTGAACCCGCCACCTCTGGCATATGGGGCTGGCGCCCTACTCCTTTGAGCCACACAAAGTGTCAGTTTGTTACACCAAACTGAGAAAGGAATGATGAAATTGAACATACAGATCTTGTTGCCAGGAAATGCGTGAACAGGAAGCCCTGGACAAAGTAGAAGCTGCTTGACTGACAAGAATCCTGGAGAGAAACAGAAAGAAACAATCCAGAATTGGCAGCCTCCTGACTGTATAATTTTGGAAAATTATACAGTCACTCATATTTTTATTAGACATGTAGATTTTATTATATTTGCTTTTTATTTCGAAATAATTGCAAAGTCCTGGAGAATGGAAAGAGTAGTACAAAGAATTCCCATATACAATTCACCCTGATTTGTTAACTGTTAATGCTTTCCAGTTTATCTATCTATCTATCTATCTATCTATCTATCTATCTATCTATCTATCGTCTGTCATTTATTTATCTATTTTTATTTTCCCCTGAACCATTTGAGGTAAGAGGCAAGTACTCTTTTTCTTTTAAATATTTCGGTGTGGATGTCCCAAGATCATTTTCTAATGTAATCAAAATCAGAAAATTTGACACTGATAAAATATTATTATCTCCTCTGAAGTTTGTATTAAAATTTCACTGTTTGTCCTTGTAGGTAGCATTTTCCTCCCAATCTAGGATAACCTATCGTCTTGGAAGAATCTCAAACAATTCTTCCACCTTTCTTTCCTTTTATGACTTTGATATTTTGAAGAGACAAGACTAGTTATTCTATAGACTATCTGTCAACTTGGGTTGGTCAGAAATTTCCTCATGATTTGATCCAGGCTGAGCATCTTTGGCAGGATGTCACAGTGGTGTTGTATTCTTTTCAGCATAATACATCAAGAGGAACAAGATGTCAGCTGTTCCATAGGGTGGGGAACCTGTGGTCTCAAGGCCAAGTGTGGCCTTCCAGGTCTCTAGTGCAGCACCTCAGAGATCTAAGTTTGGACCAAATCTAAACTTCATAAGACAAAACTCTTAATTAAAAGGATTTGTTATGCAAAATTTGGGTTTAGTCAAAAGGCTGAATTCAAGGATTCAGAAGGCCATATGTGGCTCCAAAACCACAGGTTCCCTATCTCTGTTCACTTTGATCCCTGGGTTAAAATAGTGTCTTACAGATTTCTCCACCGTAAAAGTACTATTTTAGTTGTAGTAAGTTGAAAATTATGCTGTTTCTAGTATATTGTGGTATATTATATGTTTTTTTTTTTTGTTTTGTTTTGGTTTTTTTTTGATACAGAGTCTCACTCTGTCACCCTTAGGTAGAGTACCATGGAGCATCATAGGTCACAGCAACTTCAAACTCTTGGGCTCAAGCAATCCTTTTGTGTCAGCCTCCAGAGTAGTTGGGATGCCCACCATAACACCTCTCTAGTTTTTCTATTTTTAGTAGGGATGGAGTCTCACTCTTGTTTAGGCTGGTCATGAACTCCTGAGTTCAAGCAATCCACCCACCTTGGCCTCCCAGAGTGCTAAGATTACAGGTGTGAGCCACTGTGCATTATACATATTGATAACTTCAATGGAATTTCAACAACATTTTTAAAAGTGTATGCAACAAAATATTTGATTTGATTTGATACTTATCCTGAAAAAATAATAGGGATTAATTCTTTTTTAAACAGTTGGATACTCTCATTCTTTTCTACATTTGAAAATGTCTTGTTGTACACCTTATCATGATATCCTGAAAGAATATGGATATTAATTGAACTGTACTTATTTTCAGGTTCCTGTGACCACAAGTATTTAACTTTAAACTTTTCTACCTTTGGATTGGATTATCTTTACAGTTGTTGTTGGTGTAAGGTTGATGAAAATTATGTGAATCAGTTATTTTATTTTTATTTATTTATTTTTATTTTGCAGGGTTTTTTTTTGGGCCAGGGCTGAGTTTGAACCCACTACCTCTGATATATGGGGTCAGCGCCCTACTCCTTTGAGCCTCAGGTGCCACCCTGAATTAGTTATTTTTTTTATAAATAATTGTTACATGTAAATCATAAACCTAGTAATACATCTTTAATAAAATACATGGAGGTGGTAATTATAGTGCTTGATTAAACTAGGCTTTGAGGACTCCTATTTTTTCTTTTTGTTTGATACTCCTGAATCTTTTATATGGGAGAAAGAGATGGATAGGAAGGAGAATGAACCAGAAGCCTTGGCTGAAGAAAGATTAACTTTGGGAAGAAGATGAGGATCTGGAAATTGATTCCTGACAATTATCTCTGCTGTACACACTTCAGAATATCCTCCTGGAGCTCCAAGGCATGAGGAGCCCCAGGTGAATACTTCTCTGCTGGTTAACCCTATCCAGAGATTTCTCTATACTTCTAAAATGTCATGGAGAGTAACCTAATATGACTAAATCATTCCAAGATTATAGTACCTTTGTTTTTTGTTTGTTTGTTTTGTTTGTTTGTTTGTTTTGTTTTTTTATTTCAGGTTAATGTGGGGATGAAAACAACTAGGTAACAATATTTGCATATGTTAGGTAGAGTTCTTCTTGTACTTATATCCTACACCCAAAAGGTGTGCCAGTACCTTTACATTGTGTCCATTAAGTGGAAACACACTGAGTGATCCCCTCTTCTCCTCCCCACTGCTCTTGTTCATTCTTCCTCCCCCCCAAATTGAATAGAATTGAGTTTGTCACTTACGTGGGCATGTATTAGTTTGTCTACTGGCTTCAGATTAGTATTGAGTACCTACTATTCACCCATAAAAAAAGGTAGAGACTGTACATCTTTTTATTAACCTAGATGGAGTTGAAACACAGTCTGCTTAGTAAAGTATCATAGTACATAGTTTTATGAATTGTGTCTGTGTGCACTTATATGTTAATTATTTTGCAGATTTCCTGAAACTACAGAAAGATCATTAAACCAGAACATTTATTGAATGAGTACTATTTGCCAGGCACTGTGGTAGGCACTTTTTAGACGTGCTTGATATATGAAGATTGGAAGTTACAAGGTAGATAAATCAAGGCTGCATGTTCTGATCGTAAAAGCCAACTTTGCGAAAGGATTAGACATATGGTTTCTGTAAATAATGAGTATTCTCAACTGTGCATTTGAATTGCTCAATTTACAAGGAAGAAAAATCAATTCACAGTTTTTTTAAAGAATATTTTGTATTCTTTGTAATGTCAGACCCACCTTTATACGTGAAGCAAGTGTTTACAAAAGCAGAAACATGTATAAATACAATTGTAATTTACAAAAGAGGCCATTGTAGGTGTTGGTTGGAGGCTCATCAGGGTAAATTGATGATACATGGAAAAAATATGCCTGAATGGGAGACCGATGTCAAGCCTTTCTGATTGTGTCAATTGGGGTTGGCTCTAGCATGAATGCAGAGTGATTTTTGCCTTGCAGATGTTTGGGCAGAAATCATGTTTTGTGTCACATTAGCTTTAAAATTATTTTCAACTTTAAATGAAAAGGCACTTCATTCAATAATTGCAATACATAGATTTAAGGTTTAGAACTCCTCATTGGCACATCTAGCGTTGGCATGTGCCACAGTGGAGATCTGTGGCTGGAAACAGTGCTTTGAACAAAACCCCATTGATTTTCAGTCCCATTTAGCCTTTGAATGGCAATTTGTGATAAAAATATAAAGTGCATCAAATCCTGGTTGCTGCTTGGTGGCTTGACACAGACTATGTTTTCTACCTTTTTGTCCCTTAACACCCCCATCCCACTAGTGGTACCAGAGCCACATTTGGAAAGTAAATTGCTGAGAAAATGCATTTTGCTGAGCTACTCAGGAAGAGAACACCAGTGTATGTAATACTGCCTGGAACTGTGCTAATGTGGGCATTGTTTTTTATCAAAAAAAAAAAAGTGTTAATAGGATGAAAAAGAATTCTCTTGTTATATCTCACAGAGAAGCAATCTAAATTTGCCCTTGATGGCACAGTTCCCAAATTCTGAGTCAATTCCTTTTGTCCCTTGCTGTGCATCTTAACTGTGAGGACCCAGGAAGTCCGTGGGGATTAGGCCTTTTTCTCTGTCCCATATAGGTTATGGTTTATGCAAATTCTGCTGGGGTCTCATCTGTAGCTAAGGATTTTTAAAGAATGCATGAAAGAAACTGTTGAATGACAGAATCAAGTGATGCCAGGGTTACAGCAAAAAGATTCATATTTGTGTCCAGTGGCCACAAGCTGGCTAATGCCTATAGTAGGAATAGCCAGTGGAAAACTGACATATTATCCTTATGCTTGGAATGCCAAATATTGGGTTGCATAAACCTTCTTTACATCTGTATTAGAGGGATTAACTGACATCTAGTATGAAATATGAGACTGGGAAAAATCATGTATTTTTAAATTTCTATTTTAATAGCATTGTGGTTTTAATACAGAGCCATTGTTTTACCTCTTTAAAAAGGATCATTAATGAATTTCTAATTTTCATTCCTTAGTGTCAGTCAATTTTGCTTCTACTGTTACCATATGTTTAGATTATAATCTCATTGTAGGAAAATTAATTAGGCTTATTAGGACAAATATTTGTACTCAAGAAGAAAAATCTCTTCTGCATACTTTGATCTGTCAATGTATAAACAGGTAGCTGAGACTTGCACAAATATAAAGTGGTCCCACTATTTAGCTACTTTTGATTTTGACCAGTTGATATTCAACTTTTTGTTTGTGAATATTTTGAAAGTGAGTTTTATTTTAGCTTGAATTTTTGCTTGATTAACTCAGTCTGAATTTTTTTTTTAGGGTAAACAGAACCAAATTTTAGGACAGGGTTTCCCACAGGGCAAGTTGAGGTGATTCACAGGTTGACATTGTGGTAAGAAAAGGGGGCATGTATTAATTACAAATAACTTCATTTCAAACTCCAGTTAATCAATTTTTACTTCCTTTGTCTCTGTCTATGAAAAGGTTCAAATAGCTCATTCTTCTTGAAAAGAAGGTTCCTGCACATATGTGGAAGTTTACTTTATTTGTAAATCTGCTATTGAACATATTCTGAACACACATTAAACTCTATGTTTTAGATATTTAAAAGTGAAAAGTATAGATATTAAAAGTTTCAAAATTTTTTATCTTTCATGATGTCTTCAAAATCAAATTATCTTTAACTGTGAATTGACAAAGTAAAAAGATAGACATGGATGTTTGTAACTATTAATAATTCACATGGATATGGTTCCTTACCCTCAAATTTTCATCCTTAAAAGTAAGAAGAATAGTTTTCTCTTTTTATAAACAGGGCTCTTCTGCTCATTTAGCTATGGGTACTTCCAAAAACATCTGAGTTGCAACATTTAAAAGCAAACAACAAAAAATATGGAAACCTTTTAATAGTGATCAAAAAAACAGATGTGTTGGAAGGAGTTTGCCCTCTATTTCTGTCTGTCTGCCCAGATGGTTGGAAAGGGAGAAAAAAGTGGATACTTACTGAAGCCGGGGTAAGTACCTGGACAGGGTCTATGGGTCTGCACCATAGCCCTTCATCCTGGGTGCTGTTATTCATCCCAAGTTACTATCAAACAAAGGGAGCCCTGGTGTGAATGAGTGGTTAGCTCCAGGTCATTCAGCTTGGAATCCCAGTGGCTTACCCTTACTCTCTTAAGAAGAAAGGTAGGGGAGGGAGAGGGGAGGTGGATAGTGGAAGGGGGATTGGTGGGATTACACCTGCGGTGCATCTTACAAGGGTATATGCAAAACTTAGTAAATGTGGAATGTAAATGTCTTGGCACAATAAATAAGAAAATGCCAGGAAGGCTGTGTTAACCATTGTGATGAAAATGTGTCAAACGGTCTATGAAGCTAGTGTATGATGCCCCATGATCATATCAATGTACACAGCTATGATTTAATAATAAATAAATTAATAAATAAATAAAAAATAAATAAAAATAAAACCAAAAAAAAAAAAAAAAAAAGAATAGTTTATGTTGCCTCCAAAGGAGGATAGTACAGGCAGAGGAAGGGAGGAGAGCTCCGTGAGCTCAGACAGAGAGTGACAAGACATCAGTGACTCTTGTGGCTGCCACGTGGTAAATTAATACATTTCTTCAGTGACCATGAACAAGTCACTTAATCTCCTAGGCATTCAATTTTCTTACTTTTAAAAGAGACATTTGGACAGGATGCTGTCTGGTCCTGGTTATAATCTGTGGATGCCCAAATAGGTGCTTCTATGAGTTAAAACCCCAGTCTGGGGTGCTACAGCTTGTTAGTGAGAGTTAGTCTTAAAAAAAAAAAAAATTTAAGATAGTTAATCAATATATGTCAAAATGCCCACCCCATTTTTAGCACAAGGAAATTTGTGTCTTTGAACCTACTCTCTGGAAATTACTTCTTAAAGGCCAAACTTTTTTAACAACTTTATCAGATTAGCTCATCTTTAACTGATGCCTTCAGAACTTTGTTTTGATTTGAGGGTAAGTAGTTTTACCAGCAAGGGTAAAACTTTAGCTATATTTCCTTATCTGTCAGAATAAGGAGGAATAAAACACACTTCTTGTAGACAAGGGTATTCTGTTTTAGAGTGAAGGATTTAAAAAGACAGGCGTAGTAGGGTATCAGTTTGATAAATCATATGTGACAACTCAGCAGCCACATCAAATTGTATGTAACATAATCCAAACAGGAGGCGGAAAGGATTGCCAAAATAAACTGCCCTATGTCAGATCACATGGCGGGTGCTTTTAGATGTAGATCTTACCTGTTATGCAATATAAAATTTCTTAGAACCAGGATTATTACCAGTTCTGTTGGGCCAGGGATTCAAAGTGTGAAGATAGAGGTATATAAAACTGGGACTGAGTGACAAGTTATTGCTTCACATTTTGAGATCAGAAAATGAAATGTGAAATTAGATGTAAAATGTGTTATTGTCCTTTTCCTAATGAGTAAAACAACCCTTGATGAAAGTGACTATCCACAGTTAACCAGAATCAACATTTGAATTTGTGTCTTTAGGCAAAGCTACAATGCTATTGTAATCATTTCCATTAAATATTAGTGATTAGGTATGATAAGCTAAGCTGGTACAGAAAAATGGAGAAAAATAATGGATTGATAACTATTTCAGTAAGCCAGAGGGTAAGATTCTTGGCAATCTTCACAGTACATATTAGCCATGAATATATCAGAGAATTAAATTGTTAGCAGAGGTCCTCAAACTTTTTAAACAGGGGGCCAGTTCACTGTCCCTCAGACCGTTGGAGGGCCAGACTATAGTTTAAAAAAAACAAACTATGAACAAATTCCTATGCACACTGCACATATCTTATTTTGAAGTAAAAAAACAAAACAGGAGCAAATACAATCACACTGCCTCATGTGGCCCGTGGGCCACAGTTTGAGGACCCCTGTGAGGAAGGGACCTATTAAAAAGAACATCAGATTTAAAAGCTGCATAATAGAGAAGAAACTATGATAGCAAATTGGGTTGGCTAGTGTAGTGCTAGCTGCTGTTTAACAAATACCACGTGCTGGTGACTTAGCATTATTGAAGTTTACTTCTTGCTTTCGTTTTCTACGTCAGTGGGTAGCCTTCCAGCTTGTGATTTCCATACCCAGGCTCATCTTACTATAGCCATCTTACTATAGCCTCTGAAACTGCTGCCTTCAGCCAGAGGATGAGACAGAAGAGGATGATAAAGTCCTTGGTCCTGAAGTGACACATATCACTTCCATTCAAGAATTGATCCATGGCCTCACCTAGATGTGAGGGGTTCGGCAATGCAGCCCCTGGCTGGGCAACCACTTTGCAGCAATAAGTCTACACTGTGGAAGGGGGTGTCCAAGTCTCTGGGAGATCACAAGCTACTTGGCTACACAAATAGGACCTTTGTTCAAGGTGTACAGGCCTCACATTCATGAGTTTTCCTTACTTATCATAGCAGAGGATTGAATTGGAGGATACATTCAATGAAGGGAGAAAGGTGGTGCTTAACTTCAAATGACAAAATTTCAAATCATCAAAGTGTAAACTGCTCATATAAAAATACTGTGCACCAGGGAACTAAGATACCTTATTTATTTAGTTTTATTCTTCTCATTTCTCATGGTTTTTTTTTTTTTTTTTTTTTTTTTTTTTGGTTATTGTTGGTTTTTTTTTAAAGTGGCTATATATATTTTTCTTTAAAGAGACAGAGTCTCACTTTGTCACCCTTGGTAGAGTGCCGTGGTGTCACAACTCACAGCAACCTCTAGCTCTTGGGCTTAGGTGATTCTCTTGCCTCAGCTTCCCAAGTAGCTGGGACTATAGGCACCTGCCACAACGCCCGGCTATTTTTTTGTTGCAATTTGGCCAGGGCAGGGTTTGAACCCACTACCCTCAGTATATGGGGCTGGTGCCCTACTCACTGAGGCACAGGCGCCGTTCAAGCTTTGTTTTTTGCTTTTGTAAACTCAGAACAAGACTTACTGCCTTATTTTTTCCTTTCTTCTTCCTACTTTTTCATGTAAGAGACCATGGAAGAGTCTCTAAGTTAATGTAACTCTTAAAACTCAGAGCTTTGCCAAGCAAGAGCCATGTCAAAATGCATTTCTCTTAGCATGAAACCCTTGTGACAGAGTATCTGATGGGATGAATAAGATATTTTCTCTGGAAAGAATGATTCAAAGAGAAAACAAAAATCTGATTTTTATAGAGGAAATCCAGCAAACAGAGTCTTCTTAGGGGAAATGTTCTTACATAGAGCGGTCAAGTGCCTGGGCAGTTATTAGTTTATAGTTATGGCATCTGTAATTTCAGTGATTTTGCTGAGGACTTGTCCATATTAAATTATACAGTGAGGCAAATTTTTTTCTATGTACTTGGAGACTAAACAATTCACAGCCTCCTTCCTTTCTCCCAAGGTTTCTCCTCTGCCTTCAGAGTGGACTGTGGGTAGTTGTTGCTGTGGTAATAGAAACTAAATGGAGTCCATTAAGTGATTTACAGACAGAACCTGCTAGGGTTACTAATTGGATCAGTATAGCTGCAAACCTGTGTTCTTATAGGCCCAAACAGATTAAGGCAGATTGTTGAACTATACAATTAGTAAAATTTTAGTTAATTATGAAATAACTTTTATCTCTTATTTTAAACAGCTGCCAGTTAATCCCCAGCTCTCTAGCTATACAGTAACCATACATATTTGTTATCATCAAATAGCATGATATCTTTTGAATACCTGCTACATGGAAAAGCATGTAGGGCACTACAAAAAATATTAACAATATTGAACATAATTTCCAAAATCAAGGTGCTCACAGGCTCGCCCATGGTTCTAGATACAGGGATGCAAAAAATTAAATAATAATAGGTATATGTTTAAGTTATAAGAGAGTGAAACAAATTGCAAGTTCTTAGAAGAATCTAGGGGAGGGAGAGAAGTTGGATGGTTGGCATTGTCTTGCCAAGGGAGACATTATGGAGAATGTTATTCTTTTTTGAAGTTTGACTGATGTAAATGATTTTTTAATATTTTATATTTTCCTCAGTCCTCAATGCAGCATCTCATTTCTATTTTTACAGCTTAGTGCAAATGGATAGAGCAGGTATTATTAGTCCATTTTCTAGATGTGGAAGTAGAAGCACAGAGAGATAGGACTGTAGCTCACTTAAGATACCTAGTGTATGATATGGGAACCTATAGCAGCATCTAAAAAGTTATTTCCTTATATAATAACCTTTTGACAAAAATAGGTAGCTTTCTGATATAGGTACATTCTTATATCTAAGGGGGTAGGGAATTGATACTTAGGCAAGTAGGACAAGAACAGTAGATAAACCTTATCTGTTGGAATAGTTATTAGAATATCAACTCTGCCTTTTACTACTTACGTAGTTATTTAACCTTATTGAATCTCTATTCCCAATTTTGTAATTACATGAATTTATTGAGAAGATTTATGAACTAGCATAGGAAAACACAGTAAGCACTCATGAACTAGTAGCTAACTATTTATGGATTTCATTACAGTGGTGGGCCAAGTGGAACCAGAAGTTGGTATCTCTTCCTGGAAGACCAAAGGAGGGACAAGAGCTGAAACCCAGCCAAGACGTTCTTGGCAGGTAGAGGAACAGAGGCCATGGTTCTGTGTCCAGTGAGTGGGACAGTGCAGTCCTCTCACAAATAAGGTCTAGGCTGAGGTGACTTTGAAGACTGAGGGCAGATTTAGCTGCCCTTGGGATCAGGTGTTAGGTGTGGTAGAACAAATGTCTTCACCATGGAGAAGGTGCTCAAGGGAATGCTGGATGAAGGGAGCCCCTTACAAATGTGTGTGCAGCTGGCTGTGAGGGAGCAGTTCCCATCTGCTGTGTGATATCCACTGATGGGATGGTAAAGTGAAGTAACTGCCAGCTTCACCATCTATTCTTGCCTCATTGTTCAGACCTCTTTGGCTACTGAGCACCAGCAAAATGTAGTGAGAAATAGAATAAATTTGGGAGGGAGAAGACAGCTTATCTGAGGGTTAGTGCCAGGAGCTAGTGGCTGAACCACTAGGCGTGCTCTGATGGGTTTGGAACCTACTCTTCTTTGAGTCTACTTGTAGGTAATTTCTGGGTCAGATGATTCTTATTTTAAAGGAATGATAGCTGAGCTTTTAGAGAGTATTGTGTGTCATACAGTGAATGGTAAGACATGGACAAAATTTCTATGTTGAAGCGTTGACTTCCAATATGACTATATTTGGAGATAAGGTCTTTGAAGAGAATTTATTTTAAATGAGGTCATGAAGGTGAGCTACTAAACCAATAGGACTATTGTCTTTATGAGAAGAGGAAGAGACACCAGGGAAATTCACATATAAAGGAAAGGCCACGTGAGGACATAGTGAGAAAGTGGTCATGTGCAAGCCAGGAAGAGAGGCATCAAGAAACCCAACCCACAAACATCTTGATCTTGGATTCTCGACCTCCAGAACTGTAAGAAAATAAATTTATGTTGTCTAAGCCTCCCAGCCTCTGGTATTTTATTATGGTAGGCCTTCCTAGCTGAGGAACACATCATGCAGTCAAGTTACACTGACCTTGGTGAAGATGCTGAATTTTTTTTTTTTTTTTTTGAAGATTTTGGCTTGGGCTTGGTTTGAACCTGCCACCTCTGGTATATGGAGCTGCGCCCTACTCCTTTGAGCCACAGGAGGCGCCCAAAGAAATTTTTACCTTGTCTAATACTATGTCAGATTTAAATTTTATATTTATTTAATGCATAGAATTCACAATAGGTTAGATTCTCTGGATATAGTTGATTGGCCTTGTTAGGTGTACAAATAATTTGTTACTATTAAAAAAACAAAAATAATAAAGTTTGTGAAAGTTTCACTTAAATTGATGAATTCAAGGCTATTGTTATAAATTTTTTTTTATGTATGAATCAAGACTGAAAGAAAGGAAGTAGAGTAAAAAAAAAAATACATGCATGATACTCTTACACTCATGCTCACACATATTGAAAACCTCTGCCAGGGAGATCCTTAACTGCTATGTAGTTCGCCTGTGGCAATAACTATTTCAGTTCTGTCCTGCTCTGCGTACTTGGGAGGGTGTCATGGAAATGGTAGTGCTGTGAGAGTGGCTTCAATTTATTGAAATTGAGGTGGGCTAGAGAAATGTGTCCAGTTTATCATTATTTGGATGGGCTTACATGGGTGTGTTTCATATGATTTACATTCATTAATAGTGAGCCCTAACTAAACATCTGATTTTTATTTCAACACTTGCTTCAGACCATTGGGAGTACAACTTGTGTTTTCTTTATCCTTGTACACAGTGCTGATTGAACACTGTGCCAGCCATATAAAGACAGTTAATAAATAATTTAAATGGGGAGTTTCAAGATTTTAATGCATGGAGGGAATAGCTTGAGGACTAGGTTAATTAATTGTTATGAAAATAAAGCAAGAGAAATGACCAAGAAACACTGTCTGCTGAAGCATATAAATTTTCTTTATCAATAGAGAATGGAAAAATATGTACTTTTTATGTAGAAGCTGAAAAAATTATACTTTCAAGCATATGAAGTATCTAAACTTCGCTGGAGCAGATCTTTGAAGAAGCAGGAAAATCAAACACCAATTATTCAGGAAAAAAGAAAACCTATTAAGAAAGTAAACTAGCAACTGTTTGTATAACAGTTGCCTTCCTTTTTTGGGAACTCCATATGCCTAAGTATGTAGTTCATTTATCAGGCATCTTTGGGGAATGTAGTACTCTATATTACTTAATTTTCCAGATTGCCCTGTTAAGTCAAACTCAGAGATAATGCTCTATTTTGAGTGAAAATTTTTGTAAAATATTTGAAAGTACTCAATCCAGAGGACAGTGCACTCAATTCAGCCTCTTTATGCATATTAATCACCTCATTTCTTCTATTCTAGATGGTTAAGATATAACACTACTGAATTTCATTAAGGAAAAGAAACACTATTATATTAAAGAATAATCAGTTTTAAGACTAACTTCAATTTCAGAAATATTAACAAGTGAAAACATACATCAAAGAATAGAGGAAAAATGCTAGTAATGTATTTCAGCCCAAACTGGATGAATATGTTCATTAGTCTAAAAGACCCCAGACTTTGTGGAGCAAATTTATTCACTCATTGTAGGTTTTGTCCTGTCCGATAAGACTTTCCATGGGAGACATTATGCCAGTCTTGCCCAGGCCTGAAGTTTGCAATGTCTAACCCGCTCAGGAGTGATAAAATAATTTGTTATTCAAAGTTAGGACAATTTGTAAAATTAAGGGCTTTCTAGAAAACTGCACTAATTCAGTGCATTAACTTTGGACGGTGTAGCTTTTCTTTTTCCTGTGCTCCAGTTTGGAATTTGAGGCAACATGGTTTTTGGCTGCCAGATTTGTGATCTATTGTTTTAACAAAATACCTGTCACCTAGGTGATCAAGAAAGACTGCTAGGTATTAGAATGACAGAAAAAAACAAAAACATACTCTTCTCCCAAAAAACAACTCCCCTCCCCCCCAAAAAAGGATATGTAAGATCGAAACAGGAAACATCAGGGACTGGAACAATTAAGGAAAGAAAGTTGGGAGAAAACAACAGGTCTGGAGAAGTCAGAAAGTGGTGATTCTGAATACCTTCTTTTATTTTATGCTTAAAATCACAGGAGTGCTGATGGATTCCCAACCTTCATGGAGCTAAGTGAATGTAAAAGTGTGAGTCATTTCCAAATAACATTTATACAATTCAATTATAACTTGAATAACGAATTATTTTTAAGATGTTGGGTATTTTCTTCAGCCAGTATTTAAACTGTTGTACTAAAGGGAAGCTCATCTATACTTGGGCAGAGAGTTTATCATTTACAGCTTCTTTTCTTGGTTGCCAATCATCTAAAATATCTATGTTTACTGAATAAGAGAGCTCCTATTCATCAAGTCCAAAGTACACATAACTGTATTGATAAGGCAGGAACTCTCACCTGAGTCACTGACACCAACATCTCTGGAGAAATTGGAATGTGTTTTTTCAGAATGTGTTTGAAAAGATGTCAAGTTGTTGCTTGGTAAGCTTGATGTGAAGCTGGATTTTGTAAGGTTGTAGAGATAAGCTGTCGTTGCGGACTAGCAGTGTTTCAGAGGCTGTACAGGGGAGTAACCATCACCAAAGAGAACCAACCTTGTGTTTGGTCTGGTCTTTCAAACTTTAACACAATCCTAAAAATAGGGGTAAATCTCTTATTGTGTAGCACACTTTACCACCATTACCTGAGCATCTTACTGCATTTCTTTAGTTATATAATTAGAATGGGCTTTCTGCTGGTCCTCTCTTTATGAATGTGTGTTAGACTGATACACTGTATTTTGTCTCTGCAACTGCATCTTAAACTGCCTGGGGTACAACGACTTGATTCCAATAGATGTTCAATCAATATTTTGAGTGAATGCTGAATTAATTTTATGAAGACTTTCTTTAGGACAAGGACTGTGAGAATATTTGCCATTAGTGACTGTTCTTAGTCTGTCTGTGTTGCTATTCATACCTGAGGCTGGGTCATTTATAAAGACAAGAGGCTTATTTGGCTCATGGTTCTGTAGGCTGTGCAGGAAGCACGGTGCCATCATCTGCTTCTAGTGAGGGCTTCAGGAAACCTCCAGTGAAGAGGAGCTGGTGGCAGACTCACACGGGCAGAGAGAATGTAGGCTCCTTTGAACAACCAGTTCTCTTGGGAACTGAGAGGGAGCCCTCACTTACTCACTCACTCCTGTGACAATAACATCGTCTTTTGTAGGAGCAGCCCCCACAATTCAGATATCTCCCAATAGGGTCCACCTATATCATTGGGGATCAAATTTCCTCATGAGACTTAGGGCCAAACTATGTTTAAACCATAGCATTGACAATACATATGTGAAGATGCCTGATGTTGCTCAGTAAAATAATACAGTTGTATTAAGTTTAGAATAATGGGGGCTTCTCCTATGGTGAATACAGCCCTGTTAAGATCTGGCTGACTTTAGAGGGGCACAGCCAGCCATTTTTTTTAGACAGTCTCACTTTCTTGCCCCTGGTAGAGTGCTGTGGCATCAGAGCTCATAGCATTCTCAAACTCTTGGGCTCAAGGGATCCTCCTGCCTTACCCTTGCAAGTAGTTGGGACTAAAGGCACCTGCTACAATGCCTGGCTAGAGCCAGCTTTTTTGGAGTGAAAAAGATTCAGCCTAACTTGGTGCCAAAGGCCTGCCAGTTGTTAAAAGGTTAATTTTTTAAAGAGGTAAGTCATGATCCTCATTCAAATATAATATGAACACATGTTGTGATGGCTAACTTTATGTGTCACCGTGGTTAGGTTAGAATTCCCAGGTATTTGCATGAAGATATTTTTTACATAAGATTAACACTGAAACAGGTTGATTTTGAGTAAAGCAGATTACTCTCCAAACTGTGGGTGGGCTTCACCCATCAATTGAAGGCTTTAAAATAAAAGACTGACCTTTCAAGAGGAAGAAGAAATTTTTGGTAGTAGACTGCTTGTGACCAGGAGCTGGAACATCAATTCTTTCCTGGGTCTCCACTCCCTGCCCTACCCTGCAGATTTTGGATTTGCCAGTTACTAGTTGTGGAACTGGGGCTCACATGCCCTGAGGATGCTTTACAGGCATATAGGCACCCTATTGGGATGATTTTAGTGGAATCAGTTTCCAGAACTTCAGTTATCGTACATGTCATTTCTACATTTGACTTACTCAAAAGTGACTGGAGTTATCTTTCTCCTGCTTGATAAATTAAAGGTCTTATGTCCTACTCATCCATATATATGTATGCTTCATGGTTCCAGGATACAAAACCTTCTGGGTACCAAACAAAACCTTTTAATGGTAAATCTAGACCCACAGGGCTTTCTTTTATTTCTGTGTGTAACATGTGTTTCTGTTAAGGGTGAGGGGTAGTGCTTAGAAACATGGTTTCTGCTAAATGTTACCCTAAACGCTAAAAATGTTTACCTTTTCCTCATATTTATATGTAAGTGATTCTCTTCAGTTATTCTCAACATTCATCTCTTGGATGTGTCCTTACAAAAATACAATTATCTTTGAAGCTGGAACAGTATAGGTTAGTGATGCTATTAAATATAATTGGAGTGTGTTCTCAGATACATTGGCTAAAACTAATGAATAAAACTTGTATGTGATTTCTTTGTGATCCAGAGTGTTTTATTCAGCAAAGTAGTTCAAATCTATTTTATCAAATTTTTTTTTTTTTTTTTTTTTTTTTTTTGAGACCGAGTCTAGCGTCAGGTTATAGTGCCGCGGTATTAGCCCAGCACACAAAAGCTTCAAATTTTTTGGTTCAAGTGACCCTCCAATCTTTGACACCAAAGTTGCT